>JBCEWC010005024.1:0-25845 GCA_038996855.1 Solanum aculeatissimum | reverse complement strand
TTCGAGAATTTGATTTTATTCAAATTAATTGAATAATTAATTGAATTTTCGAAGACAAGTCATTTTTACACATAACAATAAGTAGAGTAGAATAATTTGTTAGCCAAAAAAGTATAATTCTTGACTTTTAACAGTAAATGTGGAAGAGTTAAATTGGAATAGAGGGGTTTCATGATCGATTTTTTCCCTTTTTTATAAGTCAAAGTAGTTTAATTCACAATAAAAGTTGGTCAAGTGACCAAACTATAAGGGTCCTCTGTTTTATACTTTAGATTACTTTTCAAACTATATTACTATCAAAAAATTTAACATAACACAAATAATTAAATGATGAGCAATTGATAATCATGGTAAATTTTTGAAGACTCACAAAGTAAAGGGATTAAAAGTGCATATTTCAATCACATGTGCTTAGATATTACAAGGACTAAATTTAGAAATAACAATAACATACCTAGTGTAATGCCACGAGTGGGACCTGAGGAAGGTATTGTGTAGGAAACCTTACTCCTATCTTGTGAAGATCAAGAGACAAGGACTAAATTCAGACACTATTAAAAATTGAGGGACCAAAAGTGATACTAACCAAAGAAAATATATATATTGCTCTTTGCTAGATCTTTTGGGCCAGTATATAAATAGAGCAAATTTTTACCTCAGACAAAAATGTTCGATCAAAAGAACTCCTGGATTTTGTTAACACGCAAATTAGTTAGATGCCTTCTGGCGAAGGAACTGAACAAATTTCGATCTGAACTCTGGTGGAATTCGGACAGGACGATAACTTTTATTAAGCCACACTGCTGTTCCTCTTGCCTCCAAGATAGGCTGGGAAAATTTAAGAAAATACAGTAAGATTTGACAAGTCTAAAGTGGCTGTGGGTCTTAAAAAAATAGAGTAAGATTTGAGATGTATAAAGTGACTCTTTGCTACTTTTTCCCTTCAATTATAGGTAGTTGAGTGATAATAGAGGAAACTGACCTCTTGATCTGGAAGCTTGAAGATGAAGTGTTCGAAAAACAAACAAGCAGCTGAAGAGTTGGATATTCGCACCTTCACGACGAATCTATCTCCACTCTGAACCAGTGATGCAAGAAATCATAACAGGCAGGGTAACATAGCACAAAATTTAAGCAGTTCTGTCCACATTTGAAGTCATAAGAGATTAAACAGTTCTGTTTTCCCAGATATAGTCACACTTGAAGTTTTAAGGTAATGTTTCTCATTATTATGGTAACATTTGAAGTGAGAGCAGAGAACATTTGGATTCGACGAAAAGACAATCATACCAGGTCAAGATCAAAGGACCAGTAGAAAGGCAAGTCAAATAAATTGGAGTAGCATTACCAAGTACATGTTGCAGAAGCCGAATATATAAAGAGTGATAATATCACAACTGCTATATCTAAAGATAACTAATAGATAGTAAATGAGACAACAATAAAAAGAACACCCGAAATTTACGAGTTTCGGCAAATTTTTGTTTCCTTTTACCTACTCCTCGGGCACAATCAACCAATATTTAATTCACTCCACAGAATACAAATGAAATACTACAAGAGAGAAAGAAGAACAAATGTCTTAGAAGATGAGAAGACAAGTGAGAGGTGTGTTACAAATGAACCAAGAGTTACCTATTTATAGGAGTGAATTCTTGCTCTTCATATCATCCATGACATCACTATGTAAAAAATGTCAAGGTAATTTGTGAGACCATTTAATGGAATGTCAAAATTTCAACTACAAATTTCTTATCTTGACTTTTAATACCAATGAAGGAAAAAAATTTCCTATCAAATCTTCACTTGAATCTTGTCACAATTTAACAAATCTCTATCTTGGCAAGATTCTCCATTTTTCAACTCTCTTAAGAACAAATTTTTGATTGTGTCTTCAACCTCAATCTTCAATGTTCAACAATGTTGATCAAGTTCAAACAATGTTGAAACTTGACCACAGTCACCACCTTTGTTAGCATATCGACAGGGTTATCTGTAGTCCAAATTTTCTGCACTGTGACTCCACCTTCTTTTATAATGTCTCACACAAAATGATACCGGATATCAATATGCTTCGTCCTTGCATGATAAACTTGGTTCTTTGCTAATTGAATTCCACTTTGACCATCACAAAATATTGTGATCCCTTCTTGTTCAATACCAAGCTCTCTAAGCAAACCTTGAAGCCAAATTGCCTCCTTTGAAGCTTATGTAATTGTCATGTACTCTGCCTCAGTGGTAGACAAAGCAACTGTTGATTGCAATATAGACTTCCAACTTACTGGTGCATTTGCAATAGTGAAAACATAACCAGTAGTTGATCTTCATTTGTCCAAATCACCTGCATAATCCGAGTCACAATATCCAACAAGATACTGACAATCTCCTTGCTCGAAAATCAAACTAACATCTACCGTATTACGAATATACCATAGAATCCATTTCACTACTTTCCAATGCTCCTTTCCAGGATTATGCATATACCTGCTTACAACTCCTACAACATGTGAAATATCTGGTCTTATGCAAACCATTGCATACATCAAGCTACCAACAACACTTGCATATGGTACCCCTGACATACATTCTCTTTCGACTTCATCTTTTGGCGACATATCAACACTAAGCTTAAAATGGGGAGCCAATGGAGTGCTAACTGGTTTGGTTTTCTCATCCATATCAAATCGATCGAGCACCCTCTTCAAGTATTTTTTCTGAGATAAACACAGTTTCTTTGAAAGTCTGACCCTTGTTATCTCCATGCCAAGAATCTTCTTCGCATCTCCCAAATCCTTCATCTCAAACTCCTTACTTAGTTGAGCTTTCAGCTTCTCAATTTCTGCCAAATTCTTGGAAGCTATCAACATATAAGAGAAGATATATAAAAGAACTATCCTTAAGTTTGCACAAATATACACAATGATCATATTTGCTTCTCACATACTTATGCCGCAACATAAACTTGTCAAATCGTTTGTACCATTGTTTAGGAGATTGTTTCAATCCGTACAATGATTTTTCAAGTTTACACACCGTGTTCTCTTTCCCTACAACTTTGAATCCTTCTGGCTGAGTCATGTAGATTTTCTCTTCCAAATCACCATGTAAAAACGTTGTTTTTACATCCATTTGAACTAGTTCTAAATCTAATTGCGCTACCAAAGCCAACATAATTCTAATGGAAGAATGTTTTACAACTGGAGAAAACATTTCATTGTAATCAATTCCTTCCTTCTGAGCATATCCTTTGGCCACCAATCTTGCTTTGTAATGAACATTATTTCGATCAAGAAATTCTTCTTTCTTTGCATATACCCACTTGCACCCAATAGCTTTCTTGTCCTTCGGGAGGTTGGCCAGTTTCCACGTATTGTTCTGATAAAGGAATTTCATTTCCTCATTCATTGCAACCTTCCACTTTTCTTCACCACTTTGGATAGCTTTTTTATAAGTGGTTGGAATGCCATCAATAATGGTTGAGGTTGCACATGCCATCGTCTCTATGAGATGCATAGGCTTCTTTACTGTTCTTTTGGGTTTACAGGTTGCTATTGACTCAAGTTGTTCCTGAGTTGGAACCTGCGTCTCAACTGACTCTACTTCCAAATTATCATTTGTTTCTTCATCAACTTTTTGTGGAGAAAAAATCAATTTTCCCTCAAACTCCACTTGCTTTGAAGCACTCTCAGTGACTTTTATATCTTCATCTGCATCCTTTTTCATCATAGAGTATCTCTGTTGAATATTATTTTTCTAGTATATGGACACCATAGGTGATATCCTTTGATTCCAGAAGTAATTCCATAAAGATAGCCTTCTTAGCTCTCGAATCCAATTTTGACTCTTTCACATGATAGTAAGCAGTTGAGCCAAATACATGTAAAGAGTCGTAATCCACAACAGGTTTTCCATACCATTTTTCAACTGGTGTCTTCCCACCAATTGCAGCAGATGGTAAACGATTAATGATGTGACAAGTATATGATATTGCCTCAGCCCAAAATTCTTTGCCCAAGCCAGCATTGGACAACATATACCGTACTTTCTCCAGCAAAGTCCAGCTCATGCGTTTTGCCACTTCATTTTGTTATGGTGTATGTCTGACAGTGAAGTGTCTGACGATGCCATTATCTTCACAGACCTTGTTGAGAGGATCGTTCTTGTATTCACCTCCATTGTCTGTGCGAGGACACTTAATCCTTCTGCCTGTTTGATTTTCTATCATCGTTTTCCATTGGACAAAAATTCCTAGCACTTCATCTTTCCTTTTCATGGTATACACCTATATTCTTTTGGAAAAAGTCATCAACAAAGGTTACAAAATAGTGTTTGCCACCTAATGAAGGTATTTTGGAAGCACCCCAAACATCAGAGTGTACATAATCCAAAATGCCTTCAGTACAATGGATAGTTGTACCAAATTTAACCCTTGTTTGCTTTCCTTTCACACAATGCTCACAAAATTCCAAATTTCCAGATGTAACACATTTTAACAATCCTTGATCTGATAAAATTTTCAAGGATTTGCCTCTAGCATGTGCCAAGCGCATATGCCATAGCCTGGTTGCCTCTGTCTCTTTGTCAACATTGGACGTTACTATTGTTTTTCCAATAATTGTACTACCATGATAATGGTACAAATTACTGTCCTTCCGAATAACCTTCATTACCACAAGCGCACCAAAGAATATTTTCATCACTCCATTTTCTACAACTTTGAGCCCTTTTGAATCAAGGGTTCCCACAGAAATGAGATTCTTCTTCAAATCTGGTATATATCGAACATCTGTTAAGATTCTGATCATTCCATCATGGTTCTTCAATCGTATTGAACCAATGTTATATGCGGTAAGAGGGCTATTATTTGCCGTGTGAATAACTCCACATTCTTCTTGTTGAAAATCAACGAACTAATCCTGAATGGGACACATATGATAGCTACAAGCAGAGTCCATCAGCCATACATCTGATGATTTTGATGAATCTGTTGTAACGAGTGAGAAATTTGAGTTATCACAATCAGTTATATTTGAATCCATGATAGTCTTCCCTTTGTTAGGTTTGACCTTATTCTTCAATTTTGGACAATCATTCTTCCGGTGCCCTTTTTCTCGACAAAAGACGCATTTATCTTTGCTAAATTTGGACCTTGACTTGGATCTTCCATTCTTTGTCCTCGTTTTATTTTGGGAACGACCTCTCGTCACTAATGCTTCTCCTTCTCTGCTCTTTTGTTTCTCTTTCTTTCTTTGTTCATAGCTATACAAAGCTGAACAAACTTCTTCCAGAGAAATTTCATCCCTCCCATGAAGTAGAGTAGTTTCAAGGTGTTCATACTCATCGAGAAGGGACCCCAACAACATCAACGCTAGATTACCATCAATAAAAATTACATCCATATTTTGCAAATCTGTAACTAATTTATTGAACTGGTGATATGATCAATTCATTATGCTACCAGGAACATAGGTGAAGTGAAATATTTTTTTCTTCATATAAAGTTTACTTTGAATATTTTTCTTCAAAAATTTATCCTCTAATGCCTTCCACAGTTTACTTGCAGAAGTTTCATTCGTGAATGGATACTTCTGTTCTCTTGCAAGGTAAGATCAAATGGTACCACAAGCAATTCAGTTGATGAATTTCCAATCTTCTTCTCCTACACTGTCTGGTTTCTCTTCTTCTATGACAATATCTAGCCCTTGTTGAAAAAGGACATCAAGGACCTCGCCTTGCCACATTTCGAAATGTCCTGATTCGTCAAAAATTTCAACTGTAAATTTAGTATTTGACACAATTCTTGTCATAAGCGAAGATGTCAATGATGACGTATTGTTGACATTCGATGTGGATTCATCATTTTTCTTGTCTTCCATTTTGCTGCAAATACTATTTATTAGCTAAAAATGTAAAAGACCAAAGCAAATCTTTTCTAATGTGGAAGTTCAGACTATGCTGCAACCACAGAGCATACTCCGATAAAACTTTGGTTGATACCAATTGTTGTGGAAGCTGAATATATAGAGAGTGATAATATCACAACTGCTATATCTAAAAATAACTAATAAATAGTAAATGAGACAGCAATAAAAAGAACACTAGAAATTTACGAGGTTCGACAAAGTTTTGTTTCCTTTTGCCTACTTCTCAGACACAATCAACCAATATTTATTTCACTCCATAAAATACAAGTGAAATACTACAAGAGAGAAAGAAGAACAAATACCTTAGAAAATGAGAAGACAAGTGAGAGGTATGTTACAAATGAACCAAGAGCTACTGATTTATAGGAGTGCATTCTTGCTCTTGATGTCATCCATGACATCACTATGTAAAAAATGTCAAGGTAATTTGTGAGACCATTTAATGGTGTGCCAAAATTTCAACTACAAATTTCCTACCTTGACTTTTAATACCAATGAAGAAAAAAATCTTCCTATCAATAGTACACAACTGCAAATGTTAGATAAATGTACCCTAAAAAGAACTTCAAATGTTCAATGGTGTGTTTCAAAAGAAATATTAGAGGCAGTTGTTAGCGGCAAAAGTCTTTCCAACACACGTATTTTAAAATATCCCAAGGATGCCTCTTGAGATATTCTACAATCAAGGCTGCCCCAGGCAAGCTAGAAGCGTAAGGCTCTTGGGAATTAATGCAACAAAGTTACAAAACAAAAGAGGAGTTCACAGATATTTGACCAAGTAATGATGGTTAGGCTGGTTATACAATTTCTTAGGCTAATGAATAATATTTGAGCATCAGTTAGAGACCACGATAGATAAAAAATTCTCCTCCAGGTAACCAAAAATGGTGCAGACCCATCCCCAAGTAAATGACTGAGTCTAATTAAGGAAACGACTGACTCTAATAGTACAAGGTTTGTTTGAATAAATTGTTAACTTAGAGCCAGGTGATAAATATATAATAAAAGCATAAATTAAGTTGTAGAATGATCAATTGGAAGCATGTCAAATAAAGATTAACAGAATGTAAGCTAATACTTATTTGTTTGTACTGACTCCAATTCATGTAAAGGAAAAGTTTCTTACTGAAGAGAAAAGTGAAGTCATTAGATATGAATAAAGACATTATCCCAAGTAATTTGGAAAGAAGGCAGTGTCACATTATAATAAGCTGTAAAAAGCTTTGTTTAGTCGACCCGTAATCCATTTGACAATAACCTTCCTAACTATGCTTATCCAAACTTCTAACCCTTGAAATTGAACATTTTTAAGCCTTCTTCATTTCAACATGTATCCAAAGATCTATACCTCATATTCAAAAGAAAAGTTTTGTGCCACAAAATTTAAATTGGATACAACACTTAACCAAGGTCTAAAGTTTTCTGGTTGCATATTTATTCATTCTTAATGATGTTTAGATGAGGGCCATACCCTTAGAGGAGCTAGATACTTAAGTGAAAGCTCTGTTAGTGCTAATGCGTTACCATTGCGCGCCACTTCATCAGCACTTACGCCAATCCTTTCTAGAAGCTCATGACGGCCTGTTTCACTTATTGAAAATAAGTTGTAAGTACAAGATAACAGGAGAATAGGGCAACAATCACAGTATAACGCAGAAGTCATTTGAAAGTCTTTGATATGGACTAGTTCATATCCAGTATTATGCAATATACAATGATGAGGTCTGTGTACAAAAGAAGACTAGCGCAACAATCTCAGAATAACAAAAAATTTAACATAAAGCCTTCTCCTTAGGAAAAGGGAAAAAATATGGAGGAAAATACTAACTTAACACTCAGGTGCGATCAAATTATTCACTTACTTTGAGTTGGAAAGAGTACTTATTGAAAATGTGAAAATAAACAGTAAAGAAAAGAAAAGAACAACACAGAAGTAAAACTTTCCCGGACTCTATCGGTTCATACTAATCAATTAAAGCAACTATCACCTTTTGGAGTTCCACAATCTGTTCTTGAGCTATCTAAATACTACTGTTTACCTCTAGTAAGGTGACTCTGAGTTATCTCTTACTAGTTTACATTTAACTGGACGGCCAACCAGTGATTATTTTTCTTTTTACTGTTTTCTCGTTTAGGCAAAGGTTCTGATCATAATCAAACCATTTTTAAATAAAGGTAAAGTTTTACAACTGTAACAACATCAAGTGTATGCTGTTATAGAAAACAGAGTGCATCAAAGGTAGTCATCACAAACTGTGTACTGAGCTACTAAAGTCAACCATGGCCTCCACATCAGGAATATCATGTATATTGCCATGTTGCTTCAAAAAGAAAGCAAAGAAAAACAATTAATTTAAGACTAGTTACATTATCCTTTTTATCTTCAAAAATTCTGTAGTTTCCAAATAATCCACCAGATTGTTTGATCATATAGTAACATTACCAACAAGGAACTATTCAATTACTTTTAAGTTTTGCTGCAGGATGATCTTACTTCTTCACCGACAGGTTCCCGTGAACTTTTTCTATTCTATCTAAAAGACATGCGCCAAAAGTTGAAATAATAGCAGTACACTCACTCCATTTTTGGAATTCAACATAAGAACTCTTCAGCTGTTAGCTTAGCACGTTTTTTATAGAGCAAGTTTACATCCCTGAAGAATGATCTTGACAAAGATAAAGAGTTAAGTTCAATCTTGAATCTAGGTTTACCCTAATGCCTCCATGCTTTTTCAAGATACACTTGCTTCCTCCTCTTGTCAATAAACTTCAACAATGATTAAGGCTGTGCTTTCCCTTTTTCCGTTTTCTTTCTTCCCACAAAAAGGAAAGGGGTTTTAGTGGAGCAAAGTAAGGATGTAACCAATAAAACTAACTAGCAAGATCTGATATAAATTCTAGAATTTAACCAGGAAACTTATATTGGTAAATTCAGCTAGTATACATAGGTCACAAAACATGTAATAGGGTTTATTACATTGGAAAAACTTGAATTTGTGATATCCTTGGTTCAGCATTAAAGTAATGATCAGTGACAATTACTTAACAACATTTTGAATAGAAATATTATTAACTTAAAATTAGTCTCTCTTTTGAAGAGAGATACTTACTAACTTATAACTAGCAAATTTCTGGCAAACTCTTTACCCAAAAAAAATCATCAAAAATTCTGGCAAACAACTGGTTTGACAATCAAGTATGCTCAGAGTCATTTTTTCTTAAGTTCACATACAAAGTGGATATTGGCTTATCTTTAGTATGTCCAAAGCGTAAGATTCAAACAGTCATCGACTACAAAAGTTCCCTTGAAATTTCGGATTCAATAATGTTTTAGTAATAAACAAAGCAAAGCAAATCATATTCATCATCCCAATTTGGATAGGATTATCTCAAGTTGTTGAGAGAGAGAACAAATTCCATAAACAAAGGTAACAGATGATATAACTATAGGGTCACAAAAAAGTAAGTAGAACAGATACGAAAGATCCTTTTCCAGTAATTTCCGCTCATACCAGTCACCTGAAGAGTTTTCTCCACTAATCAAACTTTATCTTTTTCATTAAAAGTAAAAGTGCAGGTATAATTTTTGTTTGATGAATGAAAGCACAGGTATAATATGCTAGGAGTAATCACTGACATGCTGATTGAAACCAAAATCCTTACAATGTTGGCAATAACTTGCATAAGTAGCATTGTTTACAACACCATACTGATCCAATTCATAGTCCCGGACTTTGAGTTCAACTTCATAAAACTCACCCATTCTGCAAAGCAAGAACAAAAGATAAGTTCATATCAATAGGAAAAAATAGACTATGTCAACGAGCAAACTGAAAACATCAATTCTTACTGAAACTGCAATGGAATTATAAGCAAGGTGAATCCTATATAATGCTCAACTAAAGAATAATCAATGATTTCTACATTCTCTTTCCAAAACGCTGAAGTCAGTTGCCATCAATTGCAGAAGTTGAATCTTAAACTTTATGAGTTATTTTAAATCATAAATTTTCAAAAGCCTCTCCTTTTAATCTAAAACTTTGTGCCAATCAAACACTTCAGATAAATTTGGGGATGGAGGGAGGAAGAGAGGGATATGCATACCCTTGGCTACCTTTGAGATCAAATGCATGAGCTTCAAAACTCCTCAATTTACTGGCCGATGACTGTATATGTCTAAGCTGGAGTTGCCGGCAGGGAATGACCGGAAATGTAGACGGTGGCCGATGATTCGGTAACAGTTGGTTCCCGATTGAGGTGGGTCCAACGCTGCGAATCAAAGGGGAAACTAGGGATTGTGACATTTGTGTTTTCCAAGAAAATGGCGAAGAATTTGCAGAGGTAGAACAGAGGTAAGTAGGCGTTAAGGTCTATGTTTCTCTTCTGTTGTTGCAATGGCCAACAACTCTTCCGTCTGCCGCCTTTTCGGGGTACGGGACAACGATTTTTTATTTTTTGTTTTTCCCGTTTGGTGGCATATATTTGTATAGCAATCTTTTTTTGGTCAATATTTGTATAGCAATCTAATTATTCCATTGTCCCATTCTAATTATCATAACTTTCATTTTTATAATTAAATTGTGTAATTTTGATTAACATTTTAAGATATTTTTTAATAATATTACTATGAAAAAAATTACAATCAATAACATTTTTTTTATAATTTTTAAATATTTAAGTTTTTACTTTAAAATATTATATTAATTTAATTTAATTAAACTTTAAAATATCCTTCTTTTGTGTCCAAGAGTAACCCTATTTCTAATAGGAGATTATTGTTATTCATTTACACTTTGTTTGGATAGTGGTTTCTCGTGGTTTCATATTGTATGGTATGGTATGGTATGGTATTGTACAGTACAATACAATACAATGTTTGAATAGATTGTATGATTAATTATCGTTTAATGATTATTTTGTTGTTTGATTTGATTGTATGGTATTGTATCGTAATCAATAAATTAATGAAAATACACTTAATTATTATAAACAAAAAGAAAGGAAAGCTTATAAGAAAAATCTTGTATTTGCGGTTTGTTGTCGGCTCCTCTGTATATGTGTTCAAACATAGTTTAGAAAAAGATGATTAAAAAAAAAAGCATACATTTAAAATTTATTAACAAAAATATATAAAATCAAGAAAATAATATGATTTCAAAAAGCAATACAGGCGAAGGAGTATAAGAAGCTAGAATATGATTTCACAAAGCAATACAAAAGCTTAAAAACGAACGTCAACAAATTTTCACGTGAGAGAAGACAGGCGGAAGAGAAGCTTGGATGAGGAGGAAGATGAATAATATGATTTCAGTGGATATATTAGGGTAAAGTTTAATAAAGAATAAAAGGTAAATTAGGATTATTTAAAATTAAGGGTATAATTTAGAAAAAATAAATAAAAGAACCATGGGATACCACCAAATTAGTGGTTTCAAAAAGTGAGGGTTTTCATTGTTACAAAATCATAACATACCATGTAATTAATGAAACAATCAAAACAAATGTGGTTCTCTTAATAACCATACCATACCACGGAAAACCACCATCCAAACAAGCTGTTAATTAAGGAGTCATGCTTACCTTTCAGGTAGTGATTAAGCCAAAGAAGAACCCTACTTAATTACTGTAAGAGAAGAATGGAAATCCATGCTCTAATTTTGCATCGGCTCTCTCTCGTTAGGTACTTATCAAAGCGAAAGCTACTCTTTCAAAAGTAAATTTAAAAGTTAATTAATTCGCAAAGTACAACATAATAATTAAAATAAGACAGAAAAGTTACTTTCGATTCACATTAAGTAGACTAACGAATTGTCAAAAACAGAGAGTTTAAATGTCTTTTTAGGTGATGCTTAAAACTTACTTAGCAGGAGTGTCACTTTATTTGTTTGTTTAATAATCAGAAGTAGGAGTGTCAATTGAATGGGTTGAGTTGAAATTGAGAATGTTAAAATAGGTTAAAATAGAAATTGGGTTGGGTTGGGTTATGACCCGCTCAAATTTACTTTTGGCTCAAACAGGTTGAGTTTAAATGGGCTAAAATTCAGATTGGGACATGACCCTCCCAATTTGATCTACTTCATCTCAATAATTTTAACATATTATTATTTATTTTTTATATAACCACAATTTTAATTTCAACTCAACAAAATAATTTTGTTTTACAAATAGATGGATAAAGCATAGAAAACATGCATTACATCAATGAAAATAAAAAGCCTTAAAACAGGTTGAAATTGAAGATTAAATTGAGCTCGATTGAAGGTTCTTTCAAAATGGGTCAAAGTTTGAATGGGTTGAAATTAAACTCAATTCAAATTAGGAATTTTATATAACTAATATATTTTATTGCTGTAATTTCACTTTTTAATGTTACTTATAATTTATTACAGTTTATGACATAATTATTCATTTAATGTCCTTTTTCATTTAATAGGGCAGGGATTCTTTGAGACCACCCTTTTGTCTGAATCAAAAGGAAACCCTTCTTTTTGAAGCAAAGGAAAGTCATTCTCTCCTTTATTCTCTTTGAACAAAGTGAAGGTATTCTCTCCGGTTGTCAAAAATTTTATTTACTTCTTCAATTCATGTTTTTCTTCCTAGTGATGTAGCTTTTAACGAATTTTGTGATTTTTTAAAACTATTTTTTGTTTCTACGGTTGTTCATGATTCTTTTGAGTGCTTTCTTCTCCGAGTTCAATTAAACTTAGGGTGTACAATGAAGGTGGAGGTGAATGCAACAAAAAAAAAAGGAGTTTGATGGTGATTTTTGTGCTTGGGTGAACTGCGTGATGGTTTATTTTTTGTTGGTTGGAGCTATTGGTAATCCGATGATGGTCTGGTGGTGGTGATTCATCGGACAAGAAGAGATGAAACTCTGAAAAATTGTATTACAATTGTATTAAAATTGCATTAAATACGAATGATATTTGTAATACAATTTTAATTTAGTATCATCCATTTTTATGAATTCGATTATTGTTGTTCTAACAAATATAATACATTCCTTATAATATAAGTTAACTAGTACTGGAATATTGTAATTGATACATAATATTTATGACACATTTGTTTTAAAAGAATTTAGTTATATATTCTCCACGTGCATTGAAACATGCTTATAATATGTATAATATATTAAATTCAAAATATATTATTATTTTTTCTCTTATTAATGGTGCTAAAATATATTATTATACTCAAAATATATTCCCCACATGCATCGAAACATGCATATAATATGTTTAATATATTGAATTCAAAATGTATTACCATTGTCATTTATATTTATTTTTTTATTAATAATATAAAAAAATATTATACCCAAATTTCAACCATTCAAGAACTATTTAAATTAGTTTATATGTTAATATATAAAAATTATGTTATAAAGTCATTATATATGGATTCATATAATATAAATTTAACACATAAATGATTTTGTGATGGAGGTTGGAGCTGTTGAAAATTCATTAGGAGAGAGAAAAAGTTACAAAAATCGATGGAGGTTGGAGCTGTTGAAAATTTTATTAGGAGAGAGAAAAAATTGCAAAAATTGATAGAATAAAGAGAAATATTGTAGAAATTAATGAAAGAGAGAGAAATGAAGAAAAATAATGTATTTCGGGTAAAAAAATATAGCTATTTCGGATAAGAGTAAAACTTGTATTAAAATTCATAATTAATGCTATATAATTTTATTTAAGTAAATGAGCTTTTAAATTATCTCGAGTTCAACCCATAAAATTTTGGACGGATTGAGAGTTACTTATATTTGGGTTCATTTTAACATCCTTAATCAAAAGTAATAATGGAAAGGGAAAAAAAAGGTATCTATATTACGGGAAAACTACTAACTAAACAAACAAAACATCCTAATATATCAATTAAATTAAAATATTATTTTTTAAAAATTACATAATTACATGCTACTTTCTAATTAGTGAACTGCATGAAACCTCTCTTGCTTACTCACCTTTTTTTAAGATCATCTTCTTTAGTAGTCATGTTGATTGATCAAGAATGATCATGTTATCAATTAATTGTTGGCCAAAATTCAAATGATTAAGTTGAAAATTAGATTTGAATATCTATATTCGAAAGTCAACAAGGATGGTGTTGTTGTTGTTATCCCAAATTTGTTATGAATTTTATTGATGCTATTGTAGTGAATCTAGCTGATTTTCAAGTGTATCTTTGTCTTATTTTAAGTATGTATCTATGCACAGATACACTTGATACATGTCACAATTAAAAAAAATCGAGACATGATGGCATACATTCCATTCCAACCCAATTTGATGTTTAAGTCAAAAGAAAAAATTCATAGATGAGACTCCCAAAGGGAAGTCAGACCACAATGGAAGGAAAGAAAGACGCAGCAAAATATCCCAAAATATGATGTCATAAATATAACGAGCATCTAATACAACTCCACTAAAGAATATCTAATACAACTCAGGAACAGTACATACAACTCAATCTTTGAATAAAAGTAAAAATTACAAATAAGGATAGAACTGATAGAGGTCCGAATGCACTGAACTCACCACCAAATCTGATATAGGATCTTCGCTAGAAACATCAGTTGCCGCGAGGATAACCCTATCTAGAATCTGAATCCAAAAGAAAACACAAAAACAGGGGTTAGTATAATTCACATGTACCCAGTAAGTTTGACTAACTAGTATTAGAAATTTATTGAACTATGCAATAAACTAGGACCGCTTTCACCTGCACACATAAAATCTCAATTCGGCATCAATGTCGTCAAATTATATAAAATAGGGCGAATAAACTAAACACATAGTACAAGTGCAATAAGTATCATCAAAAAGTTCAAATACAAATGCAAGAATGTATTGTCATGCAATGTCTGGTGGAGTCAACACTGTCGCGTAACCTGTAGTATACACCTGCCGAGCTAAGGCTATCAAACAGATTCTATGGGAGTCTCGCAGACTATATACCTTATCACAATTTCAATGTATCAACTACCTCACCACCCAGATTATGGCCAAGGACTCATGATATCAATATCTCATCCTCCTTGCCACCTATCTTGTGGTCAATAATTTTTTTAAAGTATTTCACTTTCTTTCAAAAAGGTGGTTCCACAGTTCTCAACTTCTCATATTTCATTATATGATGTACGAGAATGTATGCATGTCAACACATCAACATAGAGGCAATAATCATCTCAACAGGTACATAAAGTATCAGAGTTCTCAAAACTCAACAATATATCATAAACATCCTCTTTTACAAATGATGAGAAAAAGTACTTCAAAATAAACATCCACTATTTAAAAATTACTTTTATTTCAAAAAAATATGCACCGGTTCACAGCTCATCACAAAGTGTTTTGTTTCTTAAATATGCCACAATTTACAACTCAGCCCCTCCCTCAAGCTTTGTGAGTAAAAATTATGGTACAAACCCATTTCAAAATATTTCATTTCTCAAAGCTGTCACAATTCACAATTCTTATCAAAAGCATTTTCATTTTAAAGTATGATATAATCACGACTCATCCTAAGATGTTTTATTTCAGAAACATGGTATGTTCACAACTCATCTCAAGCATTTCATTTCACAAGTATGATATATCATTATAAGTACCTAAGTCCCAACACAATCAATTACAAAATTCTCATGTTCACGAAACAATCAAAATAACAAATAAAGTCCTCACACGGGCAACACAATATAATCCACAATCCCCAAATTGTGCTATGATCTCCCTCCTATAGTTTACAATATAAGGATAATCAATAACCCAAACCCAATCTTAAAGAAGGATAGACAAACCTACTATAATAGTCGAATTCTCACTCGAACACTTCTAAATGACGAACAACCCTCAAATTCAACTTTCGAAATGATAACCCACTATCAAGAATGGAATATACACATCACAAGGAGTCCAATAATACCCATATAGTAAAGATTTGAAACTAAGGACAAAATAGTCCAAATATCGCTTGATTTTGAAAAGGGTAAATGAGAATTTTATTGGAAATTCAGATTCTTCTAGTAAAAAGGAGTTTGTGGTTGAAAAATCCATAAAAAATACTAAAAAAGGGTAAAACTTCATCAATTTACCCAAAGTTAAGATTCTTGAAAAATCATAAAAAAAAATAAGAGTTCAAAACAAAGAATTTGAAGTTGAAATCACAAAATAATTAATGAAAATTAAAGGTTTTAAGCCACAAACACTTACCCGAAAAGATTTTCTCAAGAAATTTCTTCTCAAATCGCCTCTCCAAGCTCAAATGTGTCAAAAATGATGAAAATGAGAATTTTTTTGGAATCAATCCCAATAACCAAGCCTCAGGTATTGCATAAGAGACCAAGGGGTCGCTTAATCGATGTCCATCTAAACATAGGCTTTGCTTTTGCAAAGCAATGGTCACTTTTGCGACCCTTTGCTTTAGCGAACATAGTAGTTTGCTAAAGCGACCAAGGTTCACTTTAGCTGGGCTTGATGCATCAACAACCAACAATATTTTTTAAGCACGTTCAAAAATACATAATACAAAACATCGTACACATGATCCATATATGATATCCCACAAAATTTGACATTTCAGACTCAATGAAATTGTCAAAAATTTAATATGAGATCTTCTTGATCCATAATCTTATTAGTCACAATTAAACTATTTAGGAACTCAAAAAAACCAAAATACCCTCGTGACTTTTGAAAAATATGGCAAAGTTGCTTCTAAGCCTAAAGTTACCTCTCAAAATAGATGGAAACATCAAAAATCTAACTCGAGCCTCCGAACTCGAAATGTTGACCCAAGTCAAACTTAGTTCCTTTTCAAATCAAGCTTTTCAACTTAGGACCTCAATTTCATAAAACAACTTTGAATTTGAAAATGAATAACCTTTAGATCAATTTCCTCGTTCCGGAACTAATAAAATTCCATTTTGAGATCCATAGCTCTAATTGGTACTAAAAATCACTTTGAACAACTTTAACCTTAAAAACTCAAAAACTCACTCATTTCCAATTTTAAAAAAAAATTCAAAACCAACCACACAAACTGATCAAATAACACTTGGGGAAACTAATGAGTAGAGCCGTCAAAATGGGCTTAGTCCATGGGGCCGGCCCAATCCTACCCGTTATTGGGATAGGGTTGGGATATGACTTTTCAAGCCCATTTAGAAACAGGGCTTATAAGCGCAACCCAACTAAGCCCTTAAGCCCTTGGCCCTTGAGGCTTTGAATATTTTTCTTATTATATGTGCATTATCTTATAAATTCAATTAAAATGGGACAGAGAGAGTATCAAATTGTAGTATTTCATAGACCTCCATAATTTAATGCAATTTATGGAGGTTATTAGAACCTCCACAATAAGACCTCCAGAGAATGAGTTATATAGTGGCTGTTAAAAGAAATGCTACAAAATAATTTTATAGTGGGGTTTTTTGTAACCCCCATGAATAAACCTTCACAACGTAACTTATTTTTTGTAGTGGTGATACATAACATAGTAGTGAGTTGATATGTATATGATACATATAATAAGATTTAACAATTATTGAATTTGATATATATTATGTATCATGTACATATCAATTAATTTGATACACAATACTTTAGTTATAGAACATTAGAGTTTATGTAGCAAGTGTATTTATTAGATAATGTGCACTAACACATCACCTTCTAATTTGAATAAGTTTCAACAAAATTAGAGACTGCAGACACAAAAATAATCAATACATGGTAGATTATACAATTTGTAACTTCTAATTTGAATAAGTTTCAACAAAATTAGAGACTGCAGACACATAAAAATAATCAATACATGGTAGATTATACAATTTGTAATAATTATATATCAGATAAATAATTAAAGTCATGAGACACACAAATTTAGATATAAAAATAGACCAGAACTCATATGTATCGGAAAAATTAACAAAAAATAACAATCAACAAGTTGTTCTATTAATGTTGTGTCATATGTATAACTATGAATATGATACAAACCGATATTGTTATTAAAAAACACTAGTGTTTAATGTATCAAACAATAATATTTGGGATAAATTGGGAGAAATTTTTTTAAAATTTGAATTGTTTGAAGATATTACTATTTTGGGAGAGATTGACATCAATTTATTTTGCGTGATTTGTAGAATTGATATTTAATTAGATATATTTTCCCCTTTTAACGTAACAGTTAATAAGGTAATGTATCAACAAACTATGTATTAGACAATATAGTGATGCATCCGAAAATCAAAATTTTTGTAATTTGAAAAAGAACATGAATAAAATGTAATTAACTCTTAGCAAATTTATGTAGGTTATACTTATTAAATGAAATAAATTAAGCCTTCATCTGGTCAACTTTTGGCCAAACAATTCATTTGGCAACTCTATACACCCGACCTAGCAAGTAGGCAGTAGCAAGCAACAAGCATCACCTAAAAAAGACAAATGTTTGGTCGTTGTAATAACAGAAGCATAAGCTTTAACGCCTATATATAGTTGAAGCAAAATTCCCGGCCCAATATTTCCAATCTAGCTCATTGTGTTCTACCTCTGCAAATTCTTTGGAAACACAAATGTCTCAATCCATGGTTTCCGCTTTGATTAGCAGCATTGGACCCAACTCAGTTGGAAATTATCGGCAACCGTCGTCTACATTTCCGGTCACGCAACTCCCGCTTCGAAATTTAAAGTTAGCGCCCAGTAAATTGAGGAGCTTTGAAGCTTATGCATTTGATCTCAAAGATAACCGAAGGTATGTTATATATATTACTATCAAGTGTTAATTTGTGATCTAAATTAACCTCTGTGTGTGTGTGTTTTCTTTGTTTATAAATCTAGTAAAATGGGAAATTTAAGGTTACATTGTTATTAAATATAGAAAAATAAGAAGTTTGGAGTCAAATTGATATTGAATGTAGAAAGGTGTCTCGGGGTGTTCTCGTAAAAGGACAAGTTTGAAGGCAAATTGTTACGAACATGAAAATGTGTCTCAAGGTGACCTCATAAAATGACAAGTTCAAAGACAAATTATTACTGAACATATGAAGGTATCTCAAGGTGATCTCGTAAAATGACAAGTTTGAAGTCCAATTGCTATCGGATATAGAAAGATGTCTCAAGGTGGTCTTGTAAAATTGGAAGCTCCAAGTCAAATTATTACTAAATTAACTTATGTATATGTGTGTGCATGTATATATACTATGTTTATAAATGGCCAAAACACATACAAAACCCCTCTAACTTGTTCACTTTTCATTTGGGTTCTCTATCTTAGTCTTGTTCCATTTTAATCATTGGGCTCTATTTTTTATGTACCATTTAGGCACAAAATACTAATTTTATGATTTCTTTATTTTCATATATGTTCTTCAGCGACAATTTTACATCTTAAAAATTGACTTTCATCAGTTAATTTTCAATAAAAAAAATTTAAAATTGACGGATGAACATTGATTTTTTTAAAGAAAAACTAATAATCTTTTTTAAGAAAATAATAATTTTTTTGAGAGTTTCTCTATATTTTATCGTGAAAATAAACCGATGGAAGTGCATCGATTTTCTTTCTTAAAAAGAATAAACAACGATCCATTGAAGTCTGTTGAGTTTTAATATTTTTTTAGTAGTGTTATTAGCAATGAACAAGATACTTTGTTTTTTATTCGTATTGAAAATTAGTTCTTTTTACCCATTTTGAGTTGAATTACAAATTAGAAAGCTAGTATTTGAGTTAAATTCAAATAGTTTGGGTATGAAAAAATAAAATATATGGTATTATTTAATTTAATTGATTGTTAAAAAAATCAACACAATTTTGATGGTTATTTTTAACGTAAAATATAGAGAAACTCTAAAAAGTTATTTTAACAAAAAAGATATTGATGTTCATCCATTAATTTTTATTTTTTTTACAATACTAATGGAGAAACATCGATTTTTAAAAAATAAAGAACATAAATAAAAATATAGAAATCATATAATTAATATTTTGTGTTTAAATGGTACATAAGAAAATGAATTGAATGGTTAAAATGGAACAAAGTTAAGATAGAGCGCCAAAATGAAAAATGAGGACAAGTTAAAGGGGTTGTGTATGTATTTGACTTTGATATTTATAAATCATTTAGTAAAATAGAAAATTCAAAGCCAAATTGTTACTCCCTCCGTTCACCATTAGATGTCAAAAAAAATTTAATTTGATTTTCATTTTTACTTGCCACTTTGGAGAAATCAAGATGGAACAATTTTTTTTTACCTATTTTACCCTCAATTTAATTACAAAGTTAATATTTTTGAAAAATATAAAACTTCTTGAAAATCTTCAATGATCAATTCATCTTTAGAGTACCTAGACAATTTATAAGAATTGACATAACCCCATAAACTTATCTCAAAGGAACATTTCAATAACTAAGTTTCTATGAAAAATATTTGAACAATTTTTATACTCTAAGACTGATTCTATTTTGTATTCATAGTTGTTGGATTTCTTATTTCATTGGAGGATTTTTATAATAAATTTTTTTGGTGAAATCTTTTTAATTGTTACAAAAAATAACTTTCCAAATGTTGAAGTAAAAGTTTACATTATTTTCCTCCAATTTTTTTTACTTGAGCACAACTAAAGAAAAAGTGGTTATTTTACTTTAGATACAACTAAATAACAGAAATTTTATTAAACCAAGAAACACTTCTACCTTCCATTGTATTGATAGTATTAAAATGTATTGAAATTTTAATGATGACATTAATGAATACTCCTATCAATTAATAGAGATAAAATAATAATCTCACTACACTAATCATTATTTTCTTAATAGGTGTGCCAAGTCCAAAATTTAACATGTAATAGTGAACAAAAGGAGTATTAAATATAGGAACATTATCTCATAAAATGAGAAGTTTGAGGGTGTGTTTGGTATGGAGGAAAATATTTTCATGAAAAATGAGTTGATTTCTAACTCGTTTTCTCATGTGTTGGTTGGTGAGTGGAAAAGTATTTTCTATTGTTTGTTAATGAATAAAAATATTTTTTAGAAAAAAACTTCTATTTTTAGCTAGAGAGAAGAATTTTTTTTAGGAAAATAATTTCTGATATAAAAATATTTTCATAATTTGAAATATCTTTTAAAAATAAATATTTAAATTCTTCTTTTTGGAGGTGAGGAGTGGGGTGGAGTAAAATTTTTAAAATTTGAACTTTTTAAAAAAAATAACTTTTTAACTTTTTTTTTGTATGGGGAAGGGGGGTCCCGGGGGGAGGAGGAATTTGAGTAAAAAAATGAAATTTTCAAAATTTAATTTTTTTTAAAAATATTTTTTTGTTGTATGGGGTGAGGGTGAGGGATGGGTGGGTCCAGGGGGAGGGGATTGGAGTAAAATATTGAAATTTCAAAATTTAATTTTTCTTTAGGTATAGGGCTGGGGGCAAGGGTAGGGTGGGGTTGGGGGTTGGGGAGGCAAGGGGAGAATGGGGGCGCGGAATGGAGTAAAAAATTAAATTTTAAAATTTAAAATTTTTGTAAAAATAAATTTTTAATTTTTGTAAAAAGGGTGAGGGGCAGGGGAGGGGGGAGGGAGTCGTATTGTGGAGTAAAAAAATAAATTTTTCAAAATTTATTTTTTTTAAATAATTTTTTTTGGGTGGGGGGGGGGGATTGCGTGGGTTGGAATAGGAATGGGTGAGTCGTAGGGTGGAGTAAAAAAATGATTTTTTTTTAAAAATAAAATTTTATTTTTTGGGGGTTGGGGGAATTGGGTGGGTTGGAATAGGAAGAGGGAAAAATAAAATTTTCAAAATGATTTTTTTTTCAAAAATAAATTTTTAATCTTATTTTATTTTAAACAAATAAAAGAAAATTTTGGGAGGAGGATTGTCATAGGGATGAAATTAAAAAAAGTAATTTGAAATTGGATAAGAGTTTTTAAAAATATTTTACTTAATTTTTCGAAAGAAGTCATTCATCTTAACTTGCAAAAAATAAATTGATTTGAAAAATATTTTTCAAAACCATTTAAGCCAAATAAGAAAATTGGCAAATATTTTCATCCATACCAAACACACCCCAAAAGTCAAATTGTTGTTGAACGCAGAAAACTACCTTAAGGTGATTCGAAAATGACAATTTTGAAGTCAAATTATTTTCGAATATAGAAAGGCATTTCAAGGTGATATAGTTGATTGATTGGTTTTACTGTAGCTCTTGTTAGGTTCAAACTACATTAGAACTATGTTTTTGAAGAGTCTCTGCATTTTCAACTTGCAACTGATTGATTAATTTAATATATTTCCCCTTCATACTCCAGAAAGAGTTATTTTGGGCAGAAAAAGGTAAGACCTTTGGTTCTTTTTCGGTCGAGTGTTATATAGGATTTCTTATAATTTCATCTAGAGTTTCAGCAAGAATTGATGTTTCCGATTTGCTCGTTGACATAGTCAATTGTTTTTTATTGAAATGAGCTTACATTTGTCTCCGACTTTGCAGAAAGGGTAAGCCCTATGAAATTGAACTCAAAGTCCGAGACTATGAATTGGATCAGTATGGAGTTGTAAACCATGCTACTTATGCAAGTTATTGCCAACATTGTAAGTTTTTTACGGTTTTGCTCTGCACTTCAGTGATTTACAAAATTTGGATGATGAATATGATTTCCTTTGCACTGATTATTGCTAGAACATATTGAATCCCAAATTCGAATGGAGCTTATGCAGTCAATATCCACTTTGTATGTGAACATAATTGATTGCCAAAAAGTTGTTTTGCCAGAACTTTGCTCCATTAGTATCTCTCTTCACGAAAAACAGATAATTTTAAGTTAATAATATGTCTGTCCTTGTCAAAAGGAAGTTAATAATACATCTATTCAAAATGTTTAAGTAATTGTCAAGGATCATCACCCAAATACCCATGATGCTGAATCAAGGATATTACAGATTCAAGTCTTTCCAATGTTATAAGGTGATAGTTATCTGAAGTTCTGAACAATAATATTTAGATAACTCAAGAAGAGATCGTTGAACTTCAGAAGGTGATAGTTGCTTTAGTTGATTATTATGAGCTAAGAGTTTTACTTCTTTGTAGTTTTTTCCTTTACTGATTATTTTCACATTTTCAGTAAGTACCCTTTCCAACTCAAATTAAGTGACTAATTTGATCGCCATGAGTGTTAAGGCAACTATTGCAGTTTTCTAGGTTTAATCGTTTAGTGATTTGAATTTATATGTGCAGAAAGGTCTGTCCTTTTTCGTGATATAGTAAAAACAAATTGATGAGGAATAGAGAAAATGGATATTTTTAAAACTAGTTCACATTTTTTGGATAAATCTTAAATGTAATCTTGTAAATGCTTTCTGATTTGCTCTAAAAATTCTTCATTCCTTTCTGTCCAAGACACCTACCAGTCACCAGATGCAAACTGGTACTATGTCACATATTCTTGTCCTATGCAATCACCTTTGCCTTCCAATACTTTAGTAGGTTCTTCACTATTTTGGTATAGCCTATTAAAGAGCAGCCCGGTGCACTAAAACTCCCATTATGCACGAAGTCGGGGGAATTGCCGAACCATAAGGGTCTACTGTACGATGTCTTACCATGCATTTCTGCAAGAGGCTTGAACCTGTGACCTCCCAGTTCACATGACAACAACCTTACTAGTTACGCCGAGGCTCCCCTTCTTTTGGTATTGCTATAGAATTTTGGAATAGTCTATTACACCTTAACATACTAAAAGTGTTTTGGAGGAACTTCCCTGGCTGTGAGGCCTTTAAGAAGTGTACCATCTAGAAACAGATAATTTGTATCTTCTGCCTCCTCCTTGCAGAGGTAACATCTCCCAGGAAACATCATTCCTGTTTCTGCAATTTGTGTTAAGTTAGGCCAGCATCATGTGCAATATCCAGATGAACCACACAACAATTTCTTGTGCTTTGGCTTTCCATAATCTCCTCCATGAACAAAAAGGATTATGATGTACTTCACACCAAAGTTCACTGTGTTGCGTAGTGTCCAAGAGAGAATCTGGTTCATTTGACAGTTGTTGTAGCTACTCATCTTGTTAACCGTTGAGTCATTCTTTCCAGCTCCTCATCTACGAGAGGGAAAACAGTCGTCAATTACAACTGATCAAGAAAAAAAGGTAGCAGTAGTAATCAATTATGAAGTTAGTCTTATCGTCCATATTTTTTCCTTTCCTCTACGGAGAAGTCGTTACGTTAAATTCTTTGTTGTTCTGTGATTGTTGCCGTAGTCTCTTTCTGTACAAGGACCTTAGCTCGTTGCATATTACATAATACTGGATATGAAATAGTACATATCGAAGACTTCCAAATGACAATATTTTAACTTATCTTGTAGTTTGACATATTTTCAATAAATGCAACAGGCCGCCATGAGCTTCTAGAACGCCTTGGTGCAAGTGCTGATGAAGTGGCGCGCACGGGCGATGCATTAGCACTAACACAGCTGTCAATTAAGTATCTAGCACCTCTAAGGGTATGACCCTCATCTAAATGCTTCTTTCCTGTGGCAGCCTTGATTATAGAATATCTCAAAAGGCATCCCTGGGCTGTTTTAAAATACGACTGTGCGTGTTGATAGACTTCTGCAGACAACTGCCTCTAATATGCCTTTTTTTTTTGGGTGGGTGGGGGGTTATCGGAATTTGCAGCTGCATACTTGGTGATGCTACTCCAATTTATTTGACTTGCCTTTCCACTGATCCCTTTGTTATCTTGACCTCATACGATATTCTTTTTGCCGAATTCAAACATTTTCTACTCTTACTCAAAGTGTTACCATAATAATGAGAAAAAGTAGAGTACTTTTGACATCTGGCATAGTGGTAGTACATCTCAGTATTTACCTCGTCATGGACTGAAATTCTATCTGATTAGGAATTTTATCCTGTTAATGTATTTGTTAGTGTTGAAACAAAAATAATAATATTACCTTAGTACTTCAAGTGTGACTTGATCCGGGAAAACAGAACTGCTTAAAATTTGTGCTATGTTATCCTGCCTGTTATCATTTCTTTCATCACTGGTTCA
Source organism: Solanum aculeatissimum (assembly GCA_038996855.1). Taxonomy (NCBI): domain Eukaryota; kingdom Viridiplantae; phylum Streptophyta; class Magnoliopsida; order Solanales; family Solanaceae; genus Solanum; species Solanum aculeatissimum. Next base: position 859 of record JBCEWC010005024.1, on the reverse strand, counting down.
GAGTGGAGATAGATTTGTGGTGAAGGTGCAAGCATCCGACATTACAGCTGTTCGTTTGACTTTTGATCACTTCATCTTTAAGCTTCCAGATCAAGAGGTCAGTTACCTCTATTATCATTCAACTATCTATAATTGAAGGGGGAAAATAGCATAGAGCCACTTTATACTTCATCAAATCTTACTGCATTGTCTTAAATTTTCCCAGCCTATCTTGGAGGCAAGAGGAACAGCAGTGTGGCTTGATAAAAGTTATCGTCCTATCCGAATTCCGTCTGAGTTCAGATCAAAACTTTTTGCGTTCCTTCCCCAGGAGGCATCTAAGTAATGTGCTTGTCAACAAAATCCAGAAGAACTTTCTTGATCAAAACATTTGTTCTCTGAGGTGAAAATTTGTTCTGCTTACATACTGGCCCAAAAGATCTAGCAATGCATATATTTTCTTTGGCTAATATCACTTTTCATCCCTCAATTTTTAATAAATTATGAATTTAGTCCTTGTCTCTTTACCTTCATAAGGTAGAAATAAGGTTTCATACGAGGGTGACAATTTCAGTACATATAAGGTGAAAGGAGTCCATCGAATTCATATTTATTTTAATAGATCACTCATATTTTCTAAATGAATAAATATAGATTGATGAAACTCATACAAATATGATAAAATGGGTAAAATATGAATATCCATATAGACTCATAGATCCCCCATTCATAATAAACAAATCTTAATTACACTAAATCTTTTTTGTATGTGTGAATTTTTTTTATTCTTGTTTAAAAAATTTGAGCGGGAGAGGGGGTAGGGGGAGTTGGCAAAAAAAAAAAATTTAACTTTTTTTATTTGTTATTTTCTATTAGGGGT
>JBCEWC010005023.1:0-25849 GCA_038996855.1 Solanum aculeatissimum | reverse complement strand
TGATGGCTATTGTCACTTCTTGTCTCTTTTGTCCATATCTTTCATAGTTTGGACAAATTTCTCAACATCGTTGAGTTTCGTGTCGGAAAGAATATGTATATCTGGCAGTTTTGGTCTTGTCAATAATATATTTTTAGATGTTATATTATATTAGAAAATAATTGTCTTATATAATAGAAATTATATTAAAATATTTAAAATGTGAAATAGGGAGTACGAATAGTTAGAGAAGTACTAGTCACCTCTTTATATTCCGATAATAGAGAGTGCTGGGAGAAGCTACTCTCTATTTTACTCTCCAAATATAGAGTGGTTGACCGGTTGGAGATGGTCTTAGAAAATTCAATTAGCTAAGAACCTTTTAGCGACACTTAGCTAGGGATTAGTGATAAATACCATAATATAAAAATCTTGTTCCAAAGAAAAATTAGATGTAATAAGGGGAATATAATCTTAGTAGCTCAGTTGGTTGACTACCTGAACTTTACCATTCCCCACATTGTAATTCCCTCCCACATTGTAATCCCCTTCCAAATTTTTTTTATAATTTTTTTTTAAAGAAAAAGATGTTATACAAGTGCCTACCCATAGACATATCTATATATATATAATAAAAGAGAGTAGTTTGCAATGTGATTCAGCCAAGTGACAAGCTATTGAAAAGTCACTTGACAAGTTTAAGACAACAAAATTAATAAATATGGTAATAAAGTCTTTTAATTAAAAGATTAAAAATAATTGAATCAGTAAATACATTAGACTTTTAAAAACAAAAGTTAAAAAAGAAAAGAAAATGAGAAATAGAGAAATATTATTTAAACTACTGTGTGTATAAATGGTAAAAATTAAAATATAATTTCAAATTAAATATTACCATGTATATATATGATAAAAATCATATATATATATATAATATTACCATGTTTATAAGAAGAATATTTTTTTTAATTGAGAAAAATACATAATTATCAACACTGAACTAAAAAGGATGTCACATCTATATATATATAATAAAGGAGAGTAGTTTGCAATGTGGTTAAGTCAAGTGACAAGCTATTGAAAAGTCATTTGGCAATATCCCATCTCAACTGGGCATGTATATTTTTAAGCTTTCACAGTTTTGGTTTGTATATTCATAATGATACCATGAACGCTTTAGGGCGTCCTCAAGATATGTTTTCAGATACCGCTATACAATTACAACCTGTTTTTGCTCAATGGATACAAAGCACCCATGTTTTAGCACCTGGTGCAACGACTCCTGGTGCAACAACAAGCACCAGTTTAACTTGGGGTGGTGGTACATAATTATCAACACTGACCTAAAAAGGATGTCACATTTATATATATATATATATAATAAAGGAGAGTAATTTGGAATGTGGTTAAGCCAAGTGACAAACTATTGAAAAGTCATTTGACAATTTTAGGACAACAAAATTAATAAATACGGTAATAAAATCTTTTAATTTAGAGTTAAAAATAATTGAATTAGCAAATACATTAGACTTTTAAAAACAAAAGTTAAAAAAGAAAAGAAAATGAGAAATAAAGGAATATTATTTAAACTACTGTGCGTATAAGTGGTAAAAATTAAAAAAATAATTTCAAATTAAATATTAACATGTATATACATGATAAAAATCATATATATATATATAATATTACCGTGTATATAAGAACAATATTTTTTTAAAAATTGAAAAAAAAATATAATTATTAATACTGAACTAAAAAGGATGTCACATATTATTGTCTATAAATTTTAATAAAAGAGATGTGAACAATAAATTAGATTTGTTTTGTATTAATAAGAATAGAATTTGGTAATTATATTATGTTAAGTGATAAGATAATAAAAGCCAATATTAACAATTTAAAACATGTCACATTAACTTTATTTATACATATTTAATTATGATGAATTGAGGATGGGGTGGGGTGGAGTGCAGAGAGAGACGAGATATATTTCATTGAGAAATAATATGATAGTTGAACATTTTAAAACATAATATCTTTCAATATGTTCGATAAGAAATCACAATAATGTAAAATACTTATAAATAATAATTTAATATTATTCGCGCATCGCACGAGTACATATACTAGTATAAACATAAAAAAAGCGGTTATAGGTGAAATCCACATCACTAATTCCTAAAAATATGTAGTAATGAGTTGTGGATTCGAGGATCTTGATACTAAGCCTCTCATTTATATCCCAAAGCAAATTGATTTGTTTTAAGAACCAGTTAGACGATGATCTTTTGTAATTTTATGATCTCTAGTAGTTATAATTAATCAACAATTTAAAAAAAGTTAGGTCATGTTGTTGTTCAATTCCTTTATTATTCTTTTGAGTATACAACTTGTAACTATGGTTGTACCTTTCAACTAGAGTTTCTATTCTCATCCAACTCTTCATATATATTCTCCTCCTCTTTTTATTTTTATTTCTTCCAATGAAAATTCTTTTTATCTTCGTCTTAAATCCCTTTAGCTATCATATACATTTTGTTTTTATTATTATTATGCCTTTCTTTGTTCTTTGACTTGATTTTATCTAATCTAATTATTATTAATAATATTAGAAGAGGACAAATATTTGTATTTTTAGCAGGTTTGCATCTTACAAAAGGTATATAGGAATCCCCTTTTTCGTCTTCTTTAACTAATTAAATATTTCGTCTTCTCCTAATAGTTGCATAGTATCATAAAATACAATCTGGCCTAGAAAAGAAAACAAATGATGTTTGATACACAAACTTAATAATAAACAAGTAGACAAACAATATGGTTGCTCATCTGGCGGATCGGGTGGATAATTTTACTTAATAATTTGACTTATTGAATATCAATTTTTAAATTTACTAATCCACTAGCCAATCTATAAGATATCAATAAGTTAGGTAAACAATTGACAATGTAATATCTCATACAATCATAGTTGAAAATAACTCAAAATAAGAACAAATTGAGCAGGTCCGCGATAAATTTTAATTCGACATTGTTTTGGAGAAATTTCTTGACCAGAAGAGTATGCAACTTGTAAGCATCGCTTGCTTGGTCAATTTTGGTTCAAAAATCACCGTCCAAATTTTACGTGAATAATTAAACTATGAGGAAATCAATCCGCATCGCGAATCTGTTTCACGACAAGTCAAATTATTGATCCGGTCTCGCCTTTTGATGAGGGGCATTTTAGTCTTTTTTTCACCCTCTTACAGTTTATTTAGGCCGGAATTGATCCATACCTGTTCTAAAACGTATTTTCCTATCATTTACGCTCGAAGACTTTGAGAACAAGGGTTAAGGAGAAAACAAGAGGCTAGGGTTCAAAAGGATTAAGTCAAATCTTTAACTTTTGAGTTTTTAATCTGCATTCTAGGTATGTAAGGTTAACTGAAACATTGGATTGAGTTCGTCTATGTGCTCTACTTCATCGTTTAGTTGAATTGAAGTCAAGTTTGAATTTTCAAGTTTCCTATGAATAAATTCTTGAAAATTATCCCAAATTCTTGCATGTTATTGCATAAATTGATGTGTTTATGGTTCAAGTACCTAGAGTAACTATTTGTACGTTCTTCCACTTGAACTCTAATTACATGTCGCTTATAAATTAGTAACTCTACATATTGATTGAATTGGAAAGTATAAATTGTGAATGTCCTGAATGAGAATGAGATAAATATGAATATAGTTTGAGTAGTCATTGAAGGTCCTTTCATTTTTTTCTCAATTGAACAAGAGTATTTCAATATACATTAATGTCAATACAAAAATATATCTATATTGTTCTTAAATAATGAGAATGAAAGTATGATTGTGTGATAATTGTTGAACTGATAAGAGTACAATGAGACTAACTGAATGACATAATTGAATTTATTGGTTTGAAATTTTATGAGTATATTGAGTCTTGAGAGGAATATTGAACACTTAATTGGGTGAGAATAAATAACAACTCAAAATTCAATAAACTACGTAGCCAGCGTAGGAGAGAATTGAACATTAAAGTCGAATGTTTTCTTATTTGTCCCAAATAGAGGTGTTTGATTGATTGTGGATCCAATGATAGTGATCGTCCCTTATCTTGACAAAGTATGGACGAGTGTGGCAACAATGTCTCTTTGTTGCCACATGCCTGTCACGACCCAAAAATAGGCGTGATGACACTCGTCTTATCCCACCAAGACAAGTCAGCTAAAAACCCAATTGCAATGATAAAGTGCGGAAGAAATAATAAAAATAAAGGGGCTAATATAATTATTCTTATATATTATAGTAAAATATCAAATGGGGCTAATATACCTAACATGCTAATGGTACACTCGATAAGAAAATTGAATAATTTACCCCCACAACAATAAGCCGTTAATTATAAAATTTTAATCCATTCGCCAACCATTTATTCTATAATTCAATACAAATTAGTCAACAAACCAACTTTGCGGTTACTTTTCAATTACGGTTCGATTTGTACACTCCTAACAATAATATCCTAGATTGACAATGAGGTAATTAAAGGTCAACTTTTCTATTTTACAACATTTTCCTAAAATCTTGGGGAAATTAAAGTTAGAAATACGATACAATCTGTCCATCAATGAATGGAAATTTACTTTTTTGTTTTCACTAAGAAGGAAAAAACATTAGGATTAATACTTTTAGATTATTCCCTAGACTATTCCAACAATGTTTGACTGGTGCAATTGATTGGTGCTCTCATTAGCAACGTACAAATAATTATACTCTATAATTGGTCTCAATTATTTATAATGGGAATCAAATAAGATATAATTCAAAAGAACTTATTCTCTTTCAACAACAATGGATGAGACTTATCAATATGAATGAACTTATTCTCAAGTTCGAGTCTTGGCAGGATTAAAATAATCTCCTTCGAAACGCTACCCTAAAAATGAATCTTGTAATACATAGATTCGAATTTAATCGTGGTTCAATATCAATAAAAAATTAGAAAAAAAAAACAATGGATGAGAATGGGAGACATGCAAGTGAATAATTTTATTTTCAGCTTTTGATGAAGGGTTCTCTTTTAAAATATTATTCTAATTTTAAATTGCTTTAGTACTAGTATAAAAATGTTAGTTCATAGGTGCAATTGAACCACACAACTCTTCAAACTCTTAACAATATTGTCCCTCTTCTATTTCATTTATACATATATAATTCAATTTGGGAAGCAATTAAACAATGACGGTACGTAACAAATTGTTCTCTTTAATTTTTTTCGTCCTCTTTTCTCATATTTTATTCCATTTATTTGTCTACTCATGGTACACAAATATGTCATTTCTATTTAAGTTTGTTGAAGATTGATAAAAAATAAAATCTTTTTACTGCATAAAGATAGAAATAAAATCTACTATGACTTTACTTTTGCAGTTTCTTATGTTATTATTTATTTCTACTTAGGTTTACTTGTTTTAATTAATTTTATTTTATTTTTTGGTTTGAGTTGATTACACTAGTCAAATATTTATAGGTATAGTGATTATTCTTTCTTGACCAAAATAAATAAATAAATTCTTTTCCACTTTGAGATGCATGATCCTTCTACCTTATTGTAGTAATTGTTAATTGGGTTATAAACCAACCCAACGAAGCGTATCTACTATTAACACTTGGCAGTCGTTTGATTGGAAGAAAATTATTCATGTACTATATTTAAACTTGTATTATTAATATCATTTTTTATAAAAAAGATTTTGTATAAGATTCAGCACACGACCAAGTATAGTATTTGATTATCATTTTATAATTGTACATATGATATTACAATTTCACTTTTGAACTATCAAGAGATATTTATTGATAGTGAAATTAGGGGGTGAAAGTTAGGGGGAAACAGGCCAGAGTAGGTAATGATTCTGTGCTAGAGAATAATACTTACCTGCACATGAAATGTATATCTAGTTACAATAATTTACGTACGCAATATGTTCAAATAATTTCTTTGAAAAGAAGGTAGGGATTTACGATAAAAATTTATTCAGATATTTATATCAAATTAATATATGGAGTTCTTTTGATTAATATATTTGAAAGAAATTTAATTAAGAAGAAAAGAAAAAGAGTGATATTTAGAGGGTCCCAAATTGAGTCAACCTAACTGAAGTGGGTGGAAACGTTTTATGACTCTAAATGGTTGACTAACGCGTCTCCTGTTTTTCTGTTTCTTTATTTTTTTAAATTATCACGTGGCTTACCTCTATAATATTTATTTTTGTTGTATTCTTTTTATTTCTTATTCTCCAATTTGTATGACGAGAAAAAAAAGTAGGATTGAAAGAACATGGGCTATTAATTCAAAAAATTATCGGATTATAAAATTTGATCAAATTTTTGAGATTTTCACTAACAAATTTTTTTTTAAAAAAAGTAAAATACATATTCAAGATAGAGCGTAGGCAAATTTTATCTCTTTTTGGAATACTCTCAGCTTAAAAATAGCAAATTAAAACACAGAGAAGAAGAAATTAACGTAGAAATATAGCAACCAACAAATGAAATAGTGCCAAAACATACGAGAAAGGGACAAAATAGAATTAACAAAATAGAATTAAATAAACTTAAATAAGTACTCTGTTTTAGGTTATTAGAATTAAATAAATAATTTTGTTGAAAATAAAAAAAGGAGAAAAAAGAAATAATGAATTCTTGAAAATTTACCCCAATAATAGAGGTTATGGCTTTACTTGCCCACTTGTTTGTTGAAGTTGTGGTAACTGCGCGTGTAAGCAGAGCAGTGGCGCATCTATTTAAAGCCCACTGCTGCATGTCTTTCTTCAAACACCTCTCTGCACTTATTTCCTCTGTTATCTACTTGTCAATTCTACTCACTAAATTCCATGACCAAATCTTTTTTCTAAAGAAAACCCCATACCCTTTCGTGTTCCACGTTGTTTGTTTCATGCAATAAACCCCACTTGGGTATTTGCACAATCTTTGACAAGTGTGAAAAGTTTGCTCAGTCAGTTGAAATCAGTTGGAGTTTGAGTTAGAGCTTAACTGTGTTGTGGTCCATTGAACTTTGAGAGTTACGGAAAAAGAAGCATTGTTTTTGGTCAAAACTGATTAAACTTTCTGTTTTCTTGAAAAAAGATGGCAGACAAACCACACCAAGTATTTGAGGTCTATGGTGAATCCAAATGTTTTGATGACGATGGTCGTCTCAAAAGAACTGGTAAATTACAAATTTCTTTATCACAGTCACAAAGTTTACATAATCTTGGAGACTGAATTTTATTCTGTTGGATTTTCAGGTTCTGTTTGGACTGCAAGTGCTCACATAATAACAGCTGTGATTGGTTCTGGAGTTTTATCATTGGCTTGGGCCACTGCTCAGCTTGGATGGGTGGCTGGTCCAACTGTATTGCTTCTTTTCTCCTTTGTTACTTACTACACCTCTGCTTTGCTCTCCGATTGTTACCGGACCGGTGATCCAGTTACCGGAAAAAGAAACTATACTTATATGGATGCTGTCCGAGCCAATCTTGGTATCTATAATCCCCCTCCTAATTCATGTCAATTTTTTTGATTGTTTGATATTAATATTGATTTGGGTGTTTTTGTTTTCAATTCAGGTGGGTTTCAGGTTAAGATTTGTGGAATAATTCAGTATGCGAATCTTTTTGGAGTTGCAATTGGCTACACCATTGCATCTTCGATTAGCATGGTGTAAGTGCCACTAATTTGGTGCTGAACTTTTAATACTAGTATTTCTTTTGATGAATTCAGTGGACTAATTGTGAAATGATTTGTACAGGGCTGTAAATAGGTCTAATTGTTTCCATAAACATGGTCATCAAGCTGCTTGCAAAGTTTCAAGCACTCCCTACATGATCATGTTTGGAGTGATGGAAATTGTCTTCTCACAAATCCCAGATTTTGATCAGATTTCTTGGCTTTCTATTGTTGCTGCTGTTATGTCCTTCACTTACTCTACCATTGGTCTGGGCTTAGGAGTTGCTCAAGTTGCAGGTTGGTTGAAATTTAGTACTAGCTACCATTTTTCTATGTTGCTCGAACTCTTCAAAATTACTTCCAGGTGGTTGAAACAACATTTTTGGAGGGTCCGTTAAGTTTCTTTTTTGCTCACTTTTTTATATCCTTGGCCTGCATTTTTGAATTACAGAAACAGGAAAAATTGAAGGAAGTCTAACTGGGATTAGCGTTGGAACTGAAGTAACTGAAATGCAAAAGATTTGGAGAAGCTTTCAAGCTCTTGGAGCTATAGCTTTTGCTTATTCTTACTCCCTCATCCTTATTGAAATTCAGGTAAGAAATAAGCTAATACGAAATCAACATATTTGATATTTATTTGTAAATATACTGATGCTATAATTTCTTGAATAATCTAGGATACACTGAAATCACCACCATCAGAAGCCAAGACAATGAAAAGGGCAACACTAATTAGTGTTGCAGTAACAACAGTTTTCTACATGCTCTGTGGCTGCTTTGGCTATGCAGCATTTGGAGATCAATCCCCTGGAAACCTACTAACTGGATTTGGCTTCTACAACCCCTATTGGCTTCTCGATATCGCAAACATAGCCATTGTTGTCCACCTAGTGGGTGCATACCAAGTTTACTGCCAACCCCTTTTCGCCTTTGTTGAAAAAACAGCAGCTGAATGGTACCCTGACAGCAAAATCATCACGAAAGAGATCGATGTCCCAATCCCGGGATGTAAGCCTTTCAAGCTCAACCTTTTCCGTCTAGTCTGGAGGACGATATTCGTGATCATCACCACAGTCATATCAATGTTGATGCCATTCTTTAACGACGTGGTTGGCATTCTTGGAGCGTTTGGATTTTGGCCACTTACTGTATACTTCCCAGTGGAAATGTACATTGTGCAAAAGAAAATTCCCAAATGGAGTGGAAGGTGGATATGTCTTCAAATACTTAGTGGTGCTTGCCTTGTTATCTCAATTGCTGCAGCTGCTGGTTCTTTTGCTGGAGTTGTTTCTGATTTACAAGTTTACAGGCCTTTTCAAAGCTAATCAAACAAATTATTGTTCATGTTCATTAAAAGACAAAAGAAAACAAGCCCTGAAGAGGTGCTGACCAGCCAGTTGTTGTTATTGTGTAGGTTTAAATATGTTTTTTTTCTTTTAACTTCCATGACAAGATAAAAAGGCAGGTCCTTGAATGTATTTATGTGGGGAAAAAAAAGAAAGAAAGAATCAAGTCTTTTTCAATTATGTACAACTCTTATTTCACTGCAAAGATGAAATAGGTATTTGAATCAAAAGTTTCTGTGCATTTCAACTTCTCAAGTTTTGTCAGTAACCTTTAGTGTTTTCATCAATTGATCAAACATATTCTAATATGAATATCGAATGGAGTATATAGTAATTGAAGTTAAGAGATGCGTTTGCGATTGTTCACAGGTTCTTGTATAAGGGTTAGTCTGATTTGCAACAAGGTTATCGCGGAGTTATAATCTCATATTTACTATGGAGCCAAATCGTATTTTCAGAAAACAAACGATAGGTGCAGAGACTCAATGGAAGCTATTCTAATAAATGGAGTTGATGATCAAAGAAATATAATTGCAAATAGATAATGAAGTTGTCTTTTAGTAACCCGTGATTGGTTTTGTAATACTAGAAGAAACAAGTTAGCACATGGAGCTACAAGTGGACAAAAGGTTCAATTTTATTGGGAAGCATAAAATGTAAGTGGTGGTAGTACATTTACATTTTATTTGGGGAAAAAACTAGTGTACGTGTCATTAGAGTCATGAATTTGATGATTTCTTTTCTGATTGTGATTTTAAAAGTTTAGTCAAACCACTTATGAATCATGTTGAAAGTATTTTGGTTGAATTTGAAGTTGCCCAAAATTAGGAAAACCATCTCTCCTGCCCAAAACTAAAGTCAAAGGGGAGAAAACAGTAGCAACGCCATTAGTTATGGGAACCTAAGTTTTTTATTTTATTTGTCATGTTTGTCACAATATTAATTTTGTGAATGTAAAGATAACACAACACAATTTATTTGACGATATTGATAGTGACCTTGATACAGAGCTGGAACTGCTAACTAAGATGACTGAGCTAACTGTGAATATGTCTCGAGCTTAATAATTCAAGGATAGATAAGGTGAATGAATCATTTTTGTTACTCTTAAAAGCTATAAAGACAACAACAAACAAAATTATTTGGCCAAAGACATACCTAATCCCTCTAATTTGCTTTGATTTTGACACTCTATCTTAGTTTTATTTCATTTTAAGTCATTTTTTATGTACAATTTAAACACAAAAATAAAGAAATAATGAAATTGGTGCAAATTATATCTTCATTAAGCATATGTTTTCGGATTTTAGTGTCATGAGTGCTTTATCTTTTTTCCTTTTCGACATTAAATTTGTATATCCTCCACGTTATTACCTATAGAAAATCCTGTCATTTTGTATATAAATTCTTATCACTAGCTAAATGAACCTCAAAAGAATGGACGATATATATTTTGTTAACTTGGGAGTTGCAAGGATAAATAATTATTAAATTTAATAGAATGTGGTGAGTACTGACCACTCTTGTATACATTGTGTTAATTAGAATGAGTATCAACTAATTATTACAAAAACTGAACTATACAACCCTTAAATATTAGATACGACAAGAGGGGTTTCTCAGCTATAACAGAAAACTAACGGTTATAACGCAAAAAGAAAACTATTTACAAGTGAATATTCATTTATTTTTATACCTCATATTTTTAATTATTTTGGTGCGTTTGGTGCAATGAATACACACACACTTAGATGGTATCAAGAAGGAAGAGACAGTGTTTCAGTGAAGCTATTTGATACCATCAAAGTATATATATACGCGTTGATGGTATCAAAGAGGAAGAAGAAGTGCTTTAGTGAAAAAACTACCTAGTTACTCTTTGATATTATTAGAGTATATAAACTTTAATGACATCAAAAAAGGAAATGTTGTGCTTCAATAAAAAGATTGCTTAATTATGGCTTGATACCATCAGAGTATATATACTATGATGGTAAGCAGTGATTCAGTGAAATGCTCATTTACTCTTTGATACTATTAGAATATATATTCTCTTAATTGTTTCTTATTTATTTCTTAAAGAGCTCAATCTTACATGATACTTATAGGATATCAATAACAGAGTATCACATAGAATTAAGCTTAGTCCTATATGATATCACTATGGTATCATATATATATACTAGTATGCGTACCCATGCGATGCACGGATAATAATATTAAATTATTTCATATTTAAATATCTCTTTGAACATGTTAAAATCATATATTTTTGAAAAAAATATGTTATTTTCAATAAAATACGAAAAAAAATGTTTACAATATAAATTTTTTTGAGTATAATATTTTTTCTTATTATATTGTTAACAATATAAAAAATTTCAGATTGACAAAAATAATTTAAATTTTACTATTCTCCTATTTCTTAGGTTTCAAATTTTAAAGTAATAATATGTGTATGATCTAATTACTTGTTTATATTCTAAAACATAGTTCAAATCTCTCCAATCCCAACCCCCAAATCCATCATTTACATTTTTATACTGTATTTTAATTATTTTTTTTTATTTTTTTCTAATTTGACTTTGAATTAAATTATTTTTTGTGTTCAAAGGATAAACAATTATGTACTTGTGTTTAGTAATACTCTAAGTTACATTATTATCTAAGTTATATTTTTAGAGTATGCTTTAATTTGACTTACTAGCATATATTTTAAAAACTATCCTATTTAGTCTTTCCCAATTGGAATTTCATTAAAATTTAAATTCAAATATTATCCTAATTTAATAAAAAGAAGATTAGTTTATTCTTCTTTATCCTTAATTTTTTCTTTAAAAAATAAATAAATTATGTCTTTTTTTTATATAATTTATAATTTTTGTATCGAGAATTATTTTTGCAAATAATGAGATAATAATAATTATTTTTTAAACTGTTATTTTATAATCTTTAAACTACTTATATTCTTAAAGTATTTAGATATCATTTTATAATATTTTTTATTTTAATATATGATAAACTTATCCAATATACAAAAATTTCGTAAATTTCTTGAATGCTAATTTTAAAGAATAAGTAAAACCATAAATTCATCCAATAAAAAAATAATTATGTGTCATGTACGTCATGTTTAATTATACTCTAAGCTATCATATTAAAAATTTATCTTTCAAATTATGATTCATCATTCTTACCTATAGTTATTGCATTATTTAATAATTAATATTTAAGAGGCCAGGAGCTAATTTTTCATATTATATAATATTTCATTTTAAACTACTACTTCTTTATAATATTTTATTTTAAAATATAATTTACACTTTAAAAAATTAAAATTAAAATTAAAAATGCGTCTACGGTGAATGTACGCAAATGTGAAGATGTAGAATGCATATAATAAATAATGTGTTATTAATCGATAAAGTAGACGAAAAATCAATTACATAAATGATTATGAAGAAAATATTTTAAATAGATCAATAAATAAGAAAAAAATTCTATATGAATAAAAGTTATTGAATTATCAAATGCTTAATCTTCTTGTCTTCATCCAAAAAATTTTATAATCGAATTAAATAAATAGATCATCACAAAAATATGAGCATTTATTTTAATAAAATAATAATGTAAAAATAATTACAAAAGCTAGCATTTAAAAAGATAAAGTGCTTGACTAAAGTTTTTTTATTTTTTATTTACATAATTGAATGTATTCATTTTTATCAAAAATTAAATGAACAAAATTAGAATTAAAAGTACTTACTTCACTTCAAATCAATATATGATAGCAAAATATCAACCTCAAATACACCCATCACTCATGTGCATGTAAATATGAAAGCGTTAAAACAAAAATATTTTCTAAACAATGAAGAATAAAAATAAATTCATCAATAAAGAAGAAGAAAAGAGAGTATATATAAGAGAAGTTAAGAAGTTAGAATTCTATTCTAACTCAAATTCCATTTAAATTTGAATTCAAATACTACATCAATTTTGTAATTTTTTTTTAATTCTTGACTTCTTTAAATAAAATTAATATTTATGTTAGCTAAATATTTGAAATCAATGAGATGTATTTTTTCTTGTTTTTCTCATTTATCTTCTTTCCTTTTTTTTTTTTTTCCTCATTTATCTTTTTTTTCTTTCATACGTTTGTTCTTTTTTTCTCAATTATCTTTTTTCTCTCTTTCTTTTTTTTTTCCTCTTTTTTTTGTTAGTTTGCTAAAAAAAATTAACTATTATTAAGAGTTCGTTTAGGACTTTCCTTCCTGTGAGTTATTATTTTTAAGCAATAATAATAATAATAATTAAAAGAGTTTTATTATTATTATTATTATTTTAAGAAAATCGTAAAAGACTTCACTATTTCTATTTTTTTATGAAGAGAATCACTATTTTTAAATTATTATTATTAAAATTAAATGTATTCAAATATATTTTATAATTGAAAAGATAATAATACAAAACAATAAGAGTTCATTTAAAACTCTATAATCATGAATTTTTAGATTTAGTTCAGCTAATGATTTATTTTTAGAAGTCTAATATTTTCCAATTCAAATACTCTTAACTTTTCAATTCAAATCTTTTATTACATTATATATTGACTTTGTCTTAAAATTGCAAGTGATTTTTCAATAGCTTGACACTTGGCTTAACCACATTAAAAACTTTTCTCCTTTATTATATATATAAATATATATATTTTATAAATATCCTTCGTTATATATTTTAGTCTAATATATTCCTTTCCCTATATACACTTTAATTTCAGTCCAAATATTATATTCCTTCATATAAATTTATTCTTAATTTTAACTAAGGAATACATGACAACCTCATTAAGCGATTCACCCTCAAATTTAAATATCCAATTTCGTCTAAAAGAATTCATACTTAAATCATTCCCTCCACTTCAAAGGGGAGGGAATAGGCCAGGGATAAATTAAAGTTAAAATTACACTGAGAGATACTAAATTTAAAAAATTAAAAAATAAATAACCCTCGTTGTATAGACATGTATAGTAGGTATATATTTGTGTATCATAATGTATATTTTGTGTATAGCCCATGTATAAGTGATATACATTGTATAGAAGTGTATACTTTCTATAACTTTTAACAAACTATATTGTATAATCATGTATAGTTTCGGTGATTTTGGACTTTTTTTTATGTAAATAAAACATGGACTACTTTTTTTTATAAACATTTTACTTTTTTGTATATATATGTAATTTTCCCTAAATTAAATGGGTGGGTTTCTAAAGAAATCATATTTAAAATTGAGAGTGAATTATTCGAATTTGAGCTTGTCGTGCATCCTTCATCAAAATCAAGGTCAAATTTATGCCGAAAGAGCTATATTTGAAACAAAAATATAATAAAAGATACATTTAACTATTTTTATAGTGCGATCTACTGAGATAAATTGGCCTGTTTGAGGTGATTTATACAAACAATTGACATTTCGAGCATGGTTACATGAATATTGATTTAGTCACTAAATACTCTAAAAATGTCAATTAAGTAAATTCCTAACATGATTTAAAATCTTGACAATCTATAATTACTATCAGATTTGAAGAGAATGGGTTATGATATTTTAGAAGTGTAAATATGTAATGCAGACATTTCCAAGAACCATCCAAAGTGCTCTTTTGACTAACACAAGAAAACAAAAAGAAACTATACCTAGTTGTATACAGCCCATAACATTATATTCCATCATCCGTCTTGTGTGGAAAAAAATATATATGATTTCTTCTTTATGATAATTTGACCTATGGGTGAGCAAAATTTGTCCCATTGGAAAAAGAATTCTACTTTTTGGAAGGATGCTAACAAGAAAGTTCAAAGGACCACATTTTTTATTCTTTAAACTTGAAAAAAGATAAAAAATACTCTTAAACTAATAAAAATACAACAATTATTTTTTGGCATGAAATTACTCTCACCATTTTTTGCAAATGGTTAGAACATTTTGGTGCCAAAAAGCAAACAAATGACATAATTTATCTATTGTATTTTTAAAAAAAACCTTTTTTCCAAATAAAGTTAATACATGATGCACTTGGCATGTGTGACAATCCATCTACATCAAAGTTGTGTTGAAGATGGATGGTGGAGGAGGAAGTACAAAGCTATGTGGAATAATAGAAGTGACTAGGACCAAACATTGTTAAATCACAAATGGAAAGTTGGAGGGGAATGAGGTGCTTCAAAAGCCTTGTTACATCTTCTAAAAGGATTTGATACTCAATGCATCATATTAATTCAATTGCCTTTGGTGTAAGTTTTGTCCTTTCATATGTGTCATGAGTTATACAAATTTAGCATTTTTCACTACCTTTCATGAATTAAAAAATGTAATAACTCTTGTTTCATTAACTTGACTTCCACATTGCTTTTAATTATTGCCATTGAAGCAATTCTTTGAAGAACTATATTGTCACAAAAAGGAAATTAATAATGTATTGCAAATTAATTCATTCAATTTTCATGGGAGTATTAAAGACATTTCAAAATTGATTATCACTTGTAAAAAAAAAAAAAAATTGCAAGCCTAAGATATTCACCACTAAAAAATGAGATACAATCGTGGGCCAAAATCGATAGGCATGATTGATTTTTAAAAGTAAACTTAAAAAATAGCTACTGAAACTGAATCAAGATATTTTTTATGACTTTGGACACCATGCGATCACATATAAATCAACTTTGTTCAAATATTTTTGTAAAAGATTAATAAAAAATTGAGGGACTGCGTAGGTTTTCCTTAAATTTTGGTACATTTTTACACGAGAAAAAAAAATCAACGGACTTCCGTTGATTTTCTATTAAATTTTTTCCATCTTATATTGTTCGATATTTATTTTAAAATTAAATAATTCAAAATTCACAAAGATAGAGCATTTTCAATAAAAGATGTCTTTATATATATAATTAAAATATAAATTCGACACCTTTAATTAAGGATGAAAAATATTTATCACTCTACTGAAATCATGTTTGATGGTCCATTAGTTATCCTTAAAAAATGGATGTTGGTGGAGGGCCAGGCAGAGAAAGGCACGTGACCATCCAATGTGTTGTGTGCACCAAATAATAATAATAATAATAATAATTAATACTATGAATTTCTTTCTTTTCATGACTTAAAAAATGTAAGAGTAATATTAGGAGGCCATTAGTGGGTTGGTAATGAGCTTCTTCCACTTTGGTTGCTTTCTTAAGCTTTGATTTGTTCTAAATTATTAATGGGATAGTTATGGACCATTAAGTTTACAAATAATATATACTTTATATTAAGTATACATATAATATACATGTGATATACACAACTATATAGTTGGAGTATATGACTAGTGACTATATGAATAAACTAAATAGTCTGGTGCTATATTTATGTAATAGGAGTAATAATTAAGGGAATATTAAGAAGAATCTCCAAGATTGAGGGGAAAGTAATTGCTTATAAGTGTTTTTTGAATAAATAATTGAGTAAATAGATTCTCTTAACATAAGTGGGGCAAATTTGAGTCAACCAGTAGATTATGGTAATGCTTTTAAGTATTAATTTGTGTTTTTGGATGAATAAGTGGAAAGATACTTTAGTATAAGTGGGTAAATTTGAGTCAAACCTATAGATTATATAATTTAACTTTTTTGTGTAATCATGTGATGTGCACATTTAATGTCATATACTTGTAAACTTTGCTCAATTCCTTAATCACTTGTACATTTTTGTATATTCATTGTGTAACTGGTGTAATTATGTTTGAAATTCTATTAATTTAATATAATTATTATTTTCTTAATAGATGCGATAAGTATTTGATAAATAAATTTGAACCATCAAAGCAAAAATGACAAATTGGCTTAGAAGCACACAATTTCTTTAATTAATATATCAAGAAATTAAACATGTATGAATCATGGTAAGTGCAACTCAATCAAACAAATTAATGTTAGCACATTCAATAAGACCAAAAGGTGATAGGCTGAAGTAGTTATAATCATGGCCACACTATAGAATTTACTTATAATAATGACCCAACTTTCTACTTATGCTAGCATGGACGCAATATCTATTATTTTTTTATTTTAATTTATGTAATATAGATAGAATTTTAAAAATTAATTAAATTTTAATATAATTTTTAAATATTTTAAATTATTAATTATTGTGAATTATAGTATTCTTTACGTAATTTTTAACTAACATATGTTATTTCCCTTGTCCCAATTTATGTGACACTGATACAATTTCGAAAAAGTCAAAATTTATATGTCTTTTAATTTTTAATTTTTTAATTATGTTGTTCTATACTACGTTTACGTCATTTTTAAACAATATATGTTATTCATCTATCCCTAATTATGCGACACTGATTCGAGCGCTAATTGAACTTTTTATAATGTTTTAAATATTTTAAGTTGTTAATTCTTGAGATTTATAGTATTTTTTATTTAATTTTCATATGTAGATATATTACTATTGTTAATTATCTAGATTTATAATACTTCTCACATAGTTTCCTAATTAAATAATACATGTTACTTCTTTTGTCCCATTTTATGTGTCATCGATAGATTAATTTTAATAATCAACCGAATTTTCTTTTAAAAGAATTTTAAGTTGTCTATTACCATGGTTTATAGTTTTTTTTTTAATGCTTTTAGGTAACATATTTTTAAGACTATTTTAAATTATCATAATTAGTAGTATTTTTTATGTGATTTTTAAATATATAAAACACTAAAAATAAGACAAATAAATTAAAACGAAAAAACTATCAAAAAATTATAAATATACCTTCAAATTGCTCAAACAGACATATCACTCTTATAAATTGAGAGAAAATATATAAATAAAATATATTTGCATACAACACAACCATCCACATTTTTTAGTAATAACTACTAACATGGAAGTGGAGAAGGCTTAGTCCATAGGGGCAGCCGCTTCTAATTTTTATACATTATTGTACAAATTAAGTGGAATATTTTTTTAATATAAAAAAAGTTGGGTTAAGATTATTAATTTAGCAGAATTTGTAATTTATAGTATAGATCCACCTTCTTTTTTTTTTCATTTTTCAATTTTCTCCCACTACAATGTTTTAGACATTTCTTTTTTTGGAAAAAAAAAAGAAGAAAAAGTGGGGGTAAAAAAAACTAAAATCATGGCCATGCGTGGGTTTTATTCATTAGTTTGCTTAACCCCACAAAGTGCAACAATGACACAGGAAAGTTTGTACCTGGACTGACTTTTATGTTATTTTGTTGTTTGTACAAATAATTTTGATACATGGGAAAAGTGAATGATTGTTTTATTTACTCCCTTCATTCACTTATAGTATATTCGTTCACTTTTAATTATTTCTTCCATTCACTTTGGATTTTGTACAAGGTATGAAAGATTCATGGTTCAATTTTGAGTCGACATTTTTAATTTGTCACGAAAAGAATATTATAAATTGATGCCTTTTCAATTTGTATTGATTTTTTTTTCTTCAATTTTATGCAATTATGGTGTTGTATGAAATTTGTTGGCTGTAGTGAGCAAATGTGTTGCAGACAGGCAAGTTGTCCATCACAAGAATGAACTAGAAATTAGATAGGGAGGTCCAAAAGAGGAAAATGATAGTAGTATGTAAGAACAAAAAGATAATTCTAAGTTATTAATATTATTATTGTGTGTATGTGCATATATTTAAAGCATCTTATTAAAGTTTTAATTTAGATCATTAATTTTATTGAATTTGGTTCCCCTTTATTACACTCTCTCTCCCATTTAAATGAGTGAAACTTGTCAAACGCTACCTCCGTCCCATATTATATAAACATCTTTCTATAAATATTTGTACCATATTATATGGACATTTACTAAATTAGGATAGAATTAATTATTTTTTTCTCATTTTACCCTCATCATTAATTAGTGTATTAATGATTTTTTCTAACTTAATTTAATGTACATTGATATAAATAAAGGGTAAAATGGTAAAGTTCACCAGTGTATTAATGATTTCTTAATAATCGTGTAAAATGGGAAGTGCCCTTATAATATGGGACAGAAAGAGTATATTTTTTAAAGATTTAGATGAATCTCATTTAACAAGCATCCTAATTATAGTTAGGAGTATAAAATTATGAAAAACACTCTCTAATTTTTGTATGAAGTGTCAATCTCCAACAAATTTTGATACACATTATATATCATTTTTCATTTTGTAAATTTTACATTAGTTTATCTCAAAAAATTCATGAACTATCCTACAATCGTCTTCCCAGCCCCACCCCCACCAAGAAAACTTTAACAATATTTAAAAATAATTATAATTTTATTTTCAGTTCACTCATCTAATGTGTTCTATAATTTATTTTCTTACATTTAATTCTAATTAATTTTTAAAATGTGATGATATGGTATGTTTGGGACAAATTCAATGTTTATTCAGGTATCTACAAAGAAATTTTGTCCACATACGTTTTATTAATTTTTTTTTTGTTGAACATATAAATGACTCGAGCACTGACCACTCTTTCATCAAATCCCTCTTAATTCTTGGGTTTGTTTCTTTTGGGCTTGTTTTTATTTGTAGTTATATATCCAGCCCAATACAATGTAAATATCTATGTATATTATTGGTAAAAATTATACAAATCTCATACTATAAATGGATAATTTTTTTCTATACCAATTATTTTCTAAATTACTTAAAATATCCTAAAAATCAGCAGTGCGTGATGCCTTAGTGGGCATTTGATACTTATTAAAAAAATTGGAATGAGGCCAAACCAGTTACGCTAAAAACAGGCATAAACTAAAATTTAATTAAATTATCCATTAATTATGTTGTAACGTTGTTGACAACAATTTGAATCGCTATGTATGCGCAACAGAATCAAAATTCAAAATATCAAAAAAATTCTGGAAATTACATTCAAAAAATCGCAAGTTTCATATTAGATCCAATTTTCAAGAAAATCGTGGAAGAGAAGATATGAACGTATCAATTTTGTTGCGTCATTCTGAAAAATAAAAATCTGAGGTTGATTTCCAAGAATACAAATGCGATGGAAAAGTTGTTGGAGAAAATATTTTCTTTGTTAATTTGATTGAAGCAACCGCGGTTGAACAAGATGTCGACAAAAGAAGAAAAAAATAATCATTAGATACGTAGTAGAAGATAATTCTTCTCCGATTACTATTCGAAACGACATGGGTGTGAAGCTGTATATCGAGATTAAGAAGAGGGAACCTGAGTTTGAAAAGTATCAATTATGTGTAGATACGTCTAATTTAGATGTTCTTGATATACAAATATTTGATGGTATCAATGGATCGATTGTCTGTGTTGAGGTATCACAACACGATACTGATGTGATTGGGTCTTTAGAGTTTGAAAATGGTGATTTGTGTTTTGAACATGGATTGGACGTATCAAATCTTTTTTGTATGTCAAGAAACTTTTAAGTCAAGGAGAAGCAAGTATATAAGGATAAAGCAACCCTGGTAACCATAATTGGAAAATATAAGCTTTATAGAGGATGCAATTTTTGAGTTAAAAGATCAGACAACAAAAGGTACGTCTTCAGTTTGAATTGATTTTTTTTAATACCTATATTATTGTGAAACAAAAACTTGATTCGTATACCTATTGATTTTGTGATCTGTATAAAAAATACAAAAAAATTTTGAAATCACAAATAAGTTTAAACTTTATGATTGTCAAAATTAATATCAAAATGTAATATTAGTGAAAATACCTCACGTATCAAACAAATAATGTTGTTATTGTTGTGAGTAATCTGGTACACAACTGGCAGTATCAAGTTTAGTTTTTTCCATTTTGTGGATTCAAGTGTTTTTAATTGTTGATGAAGCATCAAATAGTATTTGGTACTGTAAAGAATAACTGTCAGTTGCAATAAAAAAATTTGTTCATATTTAATGAATTATGTAAATTAATTTTCAGCTGTGTTAAAATATTTTTCGGAGGACTGTGGTTGGAAAATGAAGGCGTCATGTAAAAAAAACCCAGAAGTATTTAAGATTAGATACTTCAATGATGCTCATACATGTCCTATGAGAGAAAGGATGCTAAACAAAGTTGAAGCAACGTTATCCTTTGTTAGCGGTGTGTTGATTAACCATAAAAGAAGTCACGCACCGAATGATATAGTCGAGGATGTCAAATCCGCTTATGATATTACGTATCAGAAAATGTGGCATGCAAAAGAACGAGCACTAGAAATGTTGAGGGGCAAGTCTGCAGAGGGTTATATACACATGTTGAATACAATGTATCCAAATTCATATATAGGGATGCACAAATTAGATGAGAACGAGTTTATGTATCTTTTCATTGTGTTAAGACCACTTATGAAGGGGTATCAGTTCTGCAGACTGGTTGTGGTTGTTGAATGTGCATATGTTAGTGAAACTTATAAAGGGACATTTGTATCAGCTAACTGTAATGACCCGTTAGGTCATTGTGAGAACTAGCCCTTTTATTTTTTTAAAATATCCTTCTCGTAAATTTTAAATGGTTATTTTGGACTATTCAATAACTACTATTAATTATTTTATGGTTAAACTTAGATATTTAATTTAATAGAGAACTAAATTGATAACTCATTAAATACTTTATACCACTTAGCATATATATTAAAGTAAGTTAGTGGGATTTAATATATTTTTTTACTCTACAACCTGAGAGATAGAGAAAAAAAATTGACGTGAAGATTGGGGAGGCATCAGTCTTGTATGCTTCTGGTAAGACACAAGAATCACTAAAAAACTTAAAGACTCCATTTTTTTTAATGTGTGATAACTGCATAGCAATAAAAATAACGAGTACATACTTCTTAATTTTGGGGTTGAAAAGATTCTTTCTTTTAAGAAAACAATAGTAAATAATGAGAATATATGTTTGTCCACTAAATTGACAATGATTACTGTGATGTGACATTTAGATTAATGAATAAAGTTTTGCTTTTGGTCAAATCCTAATAAAGGTTATATGTTCCTGTGGCTCAGTGATTCGTTATCTAAATGGCGGCTAACGAAAATTATTTAGGGTTAAAAATTTTCTTATATTCATTACATTATAATATAGCTTTGATATATTAGTATGAGTAATTAAACATTACGTGTATTATATTATATAAATTCTATTAGAATTATGCTATTTTGGAGGAACTAAGACCTAACCCTAGACTTGATATTTAGGACTTGAATATAGATTTAGGTCTTGCTAGTTTTGAAATCTTATTGTGACAATTTATTTGACTAGATCGTGGTGCTGTGAATTCTATTCGAAAGGGAAAGACTCAAGTGTTTGATTGATCGTGATTTTACTAAGGCAAGTGAATTTCTTAACTTTTGTTAAGTATATAGAATCTTGTGTTCCTTATGTGAGGTGTTGAGAATGATTTTAAATTATTGAGTTAATGTTGATGTGGTATCATGATTATGTTGTTGTGAATTGTGCATGGTATTAAAAATTAGTCATCTCCTCATTATGGTGTAAACATGCCTATTTGCATTGATATTTGTGACAAGTGTCATGTGAACTGAGAAAGAATAAGAATTCAAAAGGATATACCATTTCGAGGGACGTGTCGCAAGTCGTGACACATACTATGATTCGAGGATCGTGTCGCACACCATTCATGTTTCTACACCAGTAGGTGAGCCTTTAGTGGTGGATCAAGTGTATTGATCTTGTCTTATTTCTCTGGCTGAGTATGATACTTGGGTAGATATGATTATTCTGAAGATGATAGATTTTGATGTTATCTTAGGGATGGATTGACTTTCTCCATATCATGTCATTCTTGAGTATTATGCTAAGACTGTGACTTTAGTCATGCCCGGGGTATCGAGAATTGATTGGAAGGGTACTAGTTTTTCTTATCCTAGTAAAGTTATCTCTTACATTCATGCGCATAAATTGATTGATAGGGGGTACTTGTCTTACTTGGCTTTTATTTGGAATACTAATGTTGAATCACCTTTTATGGAGTCCATTCTTGTGGTTCAGGAGTTCATCGATGTGTTCCCTACTGACCTTCCAGGTGTTCCTCTCGATAGGGATATTGACTTTCTGATTGATCTAGAGCCGGGCACTAAGCCCATCTCTATTCCTCCATATCGAATGGCTCCAGCTGAGTTGGAAGAATTAAAAGAGAAACTTTAAGATTTATTGAGCAAAGGGTTTATTCGTCCTAACGTGTCACCTTGGGGTGCTCCGGTCTTGTTTATAAAGAAGAAGGATGGGTCTTTGAGGATGTGTATTAATTAATTTTCATTACTGTTCTCTTGATTTTTGTTTTAAATTTCATGATTTTGAATGTTTAAAATTGGGATTTTCATGTCTTTGATTTGGAAACTTTAATTGTTGATTTCTCTTTCAATTTGAGCTTAATTGCAGTAAAATTTTCACCCACGAACTCCTTTCCTCATGTAGAATCATAATTTCTAGTCAATTTCTAGATTTGAGAACCCTAAATTTTAGCCCTAATTTTGATCATTTTGCTCCTAAGTCCAATTCGTGTCAATATGAGTATCAAAACTCATCTCTTGATGCGTATTATCTATTCTTAATAGTGGTTGATTGATTCGAGCTCTTTTTTGAGGCGTTGATTGTCTGGAAGCTCAGTTCAAGTGTGGTTTCAGTATCAAGGTAGGTTCGACTAACCTTTCTGGGACTAGATTTGAGTTTTTGAATATATTTATGTGATAATTATAAAATTTGGATTATTTCATGAGTAATTGGATTGACATGATAGTATTTTGGCAAAAATGTGATATCAGTTATATTGGAATTGGAGTAAATTATGAATTTGTTGGTAAATTGAGATCTATTCTAGAGATTTGAGATATTTTTGGACATTATAGTGATAATATGAGACTTGTGATATCATTTGGGAGACTATGTTGTAATTGATGGTATTTGAGATACTTTCGGAAACTCATGTTCATATTTTGGGACTTGCAAAATCCGGTATTATCAGTATAATTGGCTATTGATGAAAGTGTGGTAATTTGAGATAGATTGGTGGTTTGTGGTACCAGTTGTGATACTTGGCATTTTCTTTCTGATCCTCTGGTTATTATTTATTGGTTATCTTATTATATTATTGTATTGTACATTGATTTGTGGCATTGGTATGCATTCTCTTCATGTTGCATCTGCACCACACCTTAACCACGCGAAGGTGGAAAGGATTGAGATACTGTACTACCTTTTATAAAACTCCTTGATGACCACGCGGAGCTGGCAAGGGTGAGGTTGCACCACTTTTACTGTATCATCTTTTCTAAATTCCTTGACCACACGGAGGTGGCAAAGGAGAGATAGTACCACTTTTTAAATCCCTTGACCATGAGAAGGTGACCAAGTTGAGATATTGTGACAGAGATTTCAGTACATGATCTGCAAGACCCCCTAGGTTCTACCTGACAACTTTAGCTCGATAGGTGTGTACATCGGTTGTGTGACAATCGTGATTCTATCCCATCCATTCCATTTGTACTGCATCATGGATTATACTTGCTATATTTACCTGTTATATATATATATATATGTACTATCCGCTCCATCGCAGGTGTAAGAGTTCTTAGTTATTACAACATTGATATCTTACATATACACTACTTGATTGTTAGTTATCAAAAAATTAGTTATTTAGCCATGGTCAAATCTTAAAAGTACATTATGGTAATAAATTTAAAAATATAACATTATTTAACCATGGTTAAAATGCGGCTAAATAGCGATTTTACTATATTTCATCTTATTATTTTCTTGGCTACATTTTTTGTGAACTAATAATTTTTTGATACATATTTGATATTGTACTAATGATTTTTTGATACATATTTGATATTATCCCTTATTATTTTGGCAAAAATACACAAAATGAATCCAAAATTATGAAAATATTTATCAAAAATGGATCCATCCATGTCTATTTAGGCTTAATGGACCAGTGGTTCAAGCTATTTACCCGCTTCCACTTTCTTCTTTCGCGCATGATGACAACATCACTAAATTGAATTAATCCTTCGTGATACTCTGTGGGTATATTTAATACCATATTGATATTATAAATGACTGAGCATAATTCTTTATGATACTTCATCAGTATATTGATGTTCTATCGATATCATATAGGATTGACATTTTTTTTCAAGAAATAAATAAAAAATATTTAAGAGAAAATTATTAAAGTCATAATTTTATTTGTTAAAGTCACAATCTCACTTACTAAGCTCTATATATACTTGATATCATCAAAATATATATTTTCACTGTAGCACTCCTTTTTTCTTCTCGATACCATCAGAATTACTCTTATTGCATCAAATGCACAAAAATAATTAAAAATCAAGGATATGAAAGTAAGAGCCAAGAGGATAGCTATTTGTAAATTATTTCTCTTTTGGGACAAGTGTTCTTTTTTCTTTTCTACTGCATATAAAAACTTCAACTAGAAGTACTTTAACTAAAAATATTTTAAATTTTTAAAATTAAACTAGTATAGGTGCCCGTGCGTTGCGCGGATATTATAAAAGATCATCATATTTTAAAAAGTTAATTATTTAAAATTAGTAATTTATTTCAACTTGTTAGTTTTTTTTTTAGTCCATTTTCTAAAAATTATTATGAATCACTTTTTGTAACTTCGTATTTTCAATTTTTCAAATGATATATATGTTGTTGTTTTGGTTTTTTGGGTGTTTTTGCCCTTGGTTTGTAATATATATA
>JBCEWC010005022.1:10129-25850 GCA_038996855.1 Solanum aculeatissimum | reverse complement strand
AATAAATAAATAAGAATTATGTGAGAGCGCCATGTAGGCGGGCTCCCAATACTCTTTTATATATATATATATATGATACTTTTTAGAGTCTATTGAAAATACACTCAACCTATTAACATATACATTTTCAAAATTAACAATTATATTTGGATGTTGCAGTGACAATGTCAACTGGTCACTGTAATAATCCTAAAGGTCATTATTGATATTTCTGATAAATTATCACTTTATTCTTCCCGACAGTTGTTCCGAGTCATGTTTGAATGATTTTGAAAGTCGATTTTTGAAAATCTTGTCAAAAGTTGAGTTTTTGCTAAAGAATTGATGAGTTTTGAAGACTTAGGTTGCTTAATTTTGATTTTTAGAGTCATCTGAAGATTCGAGTCTTAGAATGAAATTCCATCAATTTCATCAGTTCCGGAATGTGGAAGTTGGTCTAGGAGAGTTGTTGAAATCAGATTTGGGGTTGTTATGTAGATTTTAGGTCCGAAATTGGAAATTGACTTAAAGTTTAACTTAAATTGAACTTTGGTCAATATTGGAGTTTCGGTGCTCTGATTGAATTTCTGATAGTTCTATTGGTTCAAGGAGGTGATTTTAGTGCTTAATGAGTATCGTCATAATTTTTAGATGTTCCGGTATTTCAAGTGCCTTGAATCAGTTTAATTCCAACTTATCGAAATTCGGGTTAAGGAGAATTCAAATTCGAGTTTTGATTATTCCATTGAGTTCTAAATATCAAATTTAGTAGAATTACATATATTGTTTATGTGTATCGAGTTTCGAACGAATTTTGAAAGTTCATTTCATGATTTTTGTGTTTGTGCAATTGTTGATATCTGGTGCCACTAAGTTCTTCTCTATGTTCGCGGCATAGCCTTTCGCGTTTGTGGAGGCTTAGTGTGTTGACGTCCGCTTTCGTGGAGAGTTGACCAGTTTGTTTTGCACGTTCGCGGAGGTCATCGCCCTGTTCGTGGAGTACATTTGTCCCCTAAATAGTAGTCATTTTTAAAATGTCGGATTTAATCATTTTCACCATTTTCAATATATATTCTTGAGCTCGATTTAGGCAATTTTGAAATGTTTTTGCATGAAAAATTATTAGTAAGTTATTTTTAACTTTTTTCTTCAATTTTCATTGATTAATTTATGATTTTAACATCAAAATTGAGAATTTTAATTGAGGATTTCATTAACTTGATTTTTCAAAAGAGAAATGGTGATTGTGAGCTCTTTTTGAATCCTTTTTCGAAACGGTTTTCGACATTAGATTTCTAAAACCTTAAGGAACATTTCTATGTAAAAAAAATTTAGATTTTCATCTCATTTTTTGGTATTAAAATTTTGGACCATTTTACCCTTCTTTTTCGAATTACATGATTTTGATGTCATTAGTTTCGAATTGTGATTGTGAATTTGTTTTCGAATATATTGTGGTGCTTTGGATTGATCATGACTTTGTTGGCTAAGACAAGTGTATTTTTAACCTATGATTAAGTGTGTTGAACTTTGTATTTCCTAACTGTTTGATTGAGATGAAATGTGGATTAATTGAATAGTGTAATTACATGATATGAATCGTAAAATGAGAGAAAATATTGTCAATGATGTATTACTTGATGGGTTAATATGAAAATTCATACATGAAAAATGATACACGTGTTGTCAGTTGAATGTGATGAATATTGATGTGTCTGTCGAGCTATATTCCTGTGATGTTATATGTTTCATATCTCATTCATTCATCCTCTATTTATGTGCTTATTTACATTGGATTATGGAAATGAGATAAAAGAGAGACATGATATTTAGAACCGAGATTTCTACCAATCGTGGTTATTGTTGATGTCACTTTTGGTGGGTATGATTGAGATATGGATATTTGGGATTGAGATTTCTATTAGTCGGGGATTTAGTCAATTCTGGCTTACTGAGGTCTTTTCGATGGATACACAATCCTCATGAGATCCCTACGGGTTTTGACCTCAGTAGATCAACAAATGTGTATCGTAGGACAGACATGCATCACGATTATGTGTCGTTGCATTACATCATTCTGCACCCCACTCATGATTGAATTATAAGTGAAATGTTGAGTTAATTGTTTATAATATGGATATATATATGTATTGAATTGTTGCTTTTGTTGACTACAATTCCTTGATATTTTGGAACTAATGCTTATATATAGATACATTGTGTATGTCATATGTGCTGGATTTTTTTGTGTGCAGAGTTGTAGTTTTGAAGGTATGTGGTTGCTATGGAAGGAGTACTTGCATTCTTCATATTTAGGTTTAGGTTACATTTGTTGGATACCACGTTGTTGGGTACTCACCCTTGCTTCTACACTTATGTAGGTTCTGAGCCCGAAAAATGAGTAGTATCTTTCCTTGATCATCCGAGGCTTCCAAGGAGACTTAGAGAGGTAATTATTGTCTTCCAGCGGATTCTTTTGTTTCTGTTTTTATGTTTTGTTCTATTTAAGAAGCAAGACATTAAGACTTGTATATTTTACTTTTGAATTCTGTTTAATTAGTGGCTTGTACATGTGACACCAGTTTTAGAATGATTTTAGACCGTGATTTTTATTCCTTATGTTTGTTCTTCCTTTTTGGATTGTATTATCCCTTCAACTTCCACATTTTCTTATTAATTCATGTTTAGGCTTACTTGCATCGATGAGTTAAAGGTAAGTGCCATCACACCCGATTTCAATTCGTGACAATCACCATATCCATTCAGGATCTAGAAAAATAATACCTTATTCAATATCTTACTTATACTTTCTTATTTAATATCTCATTTGGTGTTTGAGTTATTTGTATCATGGATGTTAATTTTTGTATAAAAATTAAATAGATCGATTAGATGATGTCATGTGTCCCTTCGTCCGTCATAAGAGTATACACAATCTAAACGATTGATGGTAAATGCATAAATAACCCAAAAGTATAACGAAGGATATTGACATATCATTAATGACAGTTCAGGGGTATATTATGTTTATTTTTTTATAAATAAAATATATTTTAAAATTATGAAAAAAATGACAAATAAACTATGACAAATGATATACATATACCCTTTGTTATACTTCAAGGTTATATATACTCTTACCGTCAATCTTTTGGTGTGTGTATACCCTTAAAATTAACGCGTGGACATATGACTTCATCTCAATAGTTTATCCAATTTTTTATTTAATTTTTTATTCAAAATAAAAAAAAACCCTACCATCTTTCATAAAATTATGAGAAACTTACATAGATATAACATATTAAGACAATATTTATCATTTACAGCAATACCAAGTTTTTTAGTTGAACACTTATACTACAATTTTAATACTCCTACATATTACAGAAAACTATCTATAATACAAATTTTATCGATGGATAATACATTTATCACACACTTTAATACACATTGTGTCAATTTCTTGCCAAATAAGTATAATATATTTTTAAACACTTATAATACATTTAAATTGCATGCATAATTCACTTTTAATGCAAATACAAATTTATCATAATATTAATATTACTAAAATCAATAATTATTTTTTAAAAGGAAAAATTAAGCTTGTGCCCCTTTAAAGCAAACTATTTACATTCATATACCCTTTTCCATTTAATACCCCCATACTATTAAAATTCTCCCCCCTAATATTAAAATTCTCGTGCTGACGTCATGTTGATGTCGCACCCACCTTATATGATATACCAATACGGTATAAATATACCAACATGGTATCACAGAGGATTAAACTCAGTCCTATATGATACTGATATGGTATTAATATACCGATAGAGTATCACAAAGAATATATTTTCTACTAATTTAGAATTTAATAAATAAGTTTGTAACTTTAATAATTTTCTCTTAATTATTTTATGTATTAAAAAAAGAACTAAAAATTATATGATGCCGATAGAATATCAATATACTGACGGAGTATCACAAGAATACATTTTCTACTAATTTAGAATTTAATAAATAATTTTGTAACTTTAATAATTTTTTAGTCCTATACGATACTGATATAGTCTAAATATACCGATGAAGTATCACAACGAATATATTTCCTACTAATTTAGAGTTTAATAATTTTTTTATTTGTTTCTTAAAAAAAATAAAATGATCCTATATGATACCAATTAACTATCAATATACCGTCAGCCTATCACAAAAGATTGAATTCATTCTATATAATACTGATATGGTATATATATACCATCGGAGTATATTTCATAGTATTTATGCTGACGTCAGGGGTGAAATAAAAAGATGTAAGTGGGTAAGAAGATAAGTAATATGGGTCATGGATCCATTAAGAGTAAATAATTTGGATTGAATCTATTAAGGATAAACAATTTTAAGTAAAATTTTTACAAAATCCCATAGTATAGGTAACTAATTTCAATATATCCCCACCGTTTGTAAAATTACAAAAATCCCTTAAAAATGAGATTATCGGGATACACTGCATTATACTAGATTCATCAGTACCGATTCATTTTAATCAATTTCAGTTAGAATTTAAAATGAAAAATAGATTCAATCCCTAAATTTAAGCTAAACAGACTCTAACCAAATTCAACTGATTCACTGGACAATTTTTGATGTGATGTGATGTGATGAATCTAATTATTGTGTCGCTATGAGAAAATATGATTGTGATTCACTGTACTGTGTTTAATTCGTTCATATGATGTGATGAATCTAATTGTTTTGGGAATAATATCTGAATCATTCGTATTAGTGATGAATTGAACAAAATATTGGTGTATCATGTTTTCTGATTCACTGAACAATTTTTGGTTCGTCCATGTGATGTGATGAATCTAATTATTGTGTCGCTATGAGAAAATATGATTGTGATTCATTGTACTGTGTTTGATTCGTTCATATGATGTGATGAATCTAATAGAGTGGAGGGAAGTTGAAAATTACCCAGTCACGTTTAGCTTGATTTTTAGGAGGAAAAAAAGGGTTTGTGGCGTAGGAGGAGAAGTGTATCGGTGTGGAGCGAAAAAAGTGAAAAAGTGGAATTTTGATAATTTTTGTATTTGGTAGAAAATATTATAAAATAAGTCATGTATTTTGATAAATTTTTCTAATTTTAAATTAAAACTTTTCCGAAGCCAAAAATTACCCATCCATTGCCCAATTATAACCCAAGCCTTAAATTAAATTTTAATATATATATATATATATTTATCGCTCCACCGTAGCCGGAGTAAGTGACAGCACCGCGTTTGTTTGCTTCCTCTATGTTGTATAATTCCATTTTCACACTCCTTAACACAGTCTATGGCTGCTCCGTTCACGTTTCTCAAAGCTAAAGTTGTCAATTGGTACTGATTTTTCTGAAAATTGAACCCCTTCAAGTAAGCAGTTTTTTTCTTTCTGATGTAATTTAGTACTATTTCTTTACATGGGGTGTTGATAATTTGATGATACAGCCAATTTTCTTTAGTGGGTGTTTTGATTCTTGATTTTCTAACCCTTGATTCATGTGAAAGAATGGATTTTTTTTCAATTTTTGCATAAAAGGGTGTTCTTTTTGCTGTGTGATAAATGGAAAAAGGGTTATGTATATAATTTGCAGATTTGATAGTGCTATGTGATTGGTGGGTTTGATTATTGATTTTCTAATTGTTGATTCTTGTGAAGAATGGTGTTTGTTTTTTGAATTGTTTTGCCTAAAAGTGTTTTAGCTGTGATTGAAATGATAAAAAGGTCAACTTTAAACAAACACTAGTTAGTATTTATGCTGAGGTTATGTATAATAGGTTGATTTGGCAGTCTTATATCTATATGTGATTCTTGATTTTCTAATTGTTGATTCTTGTGAAAGACCCCCCTTTTCCCCAATCTGCATTAATACCTGTTGCTTCAGTTACATTTCATTTGAGTCAAGAGTTTATCGGAAACAACCTCTCTATCCTTCAAAGATAGAGGTAAAATTCTGCGTACATTCGACCTTTCCCACCACACTTGTGAGATTACAATTGCCATGTTGTTGTTGTTCGTTCTTGTGAAAGAATGAGTGATTCAAGTAGGGGAGGAGGAGGGTCAGTTCAATTTTACGTGCTTTTTTGATTAACATAACGGTGAGTGATATGGAGTGTACTAGTCAAATATTGAAAAGTGGACTCAAATCATCCACTAGTTTATGTAGGTGATGATTACACACAACCAATTTTTTTTTTTTGAAACTGAACACAACCAAATTCTTGAAGATCATAATCTGTTTTATTGTCATCAAAAGGTGAAGAATAGCCTAGTCTCCAACTATACGGTTTGTTTTCGAGTCATCAAGGGAGAAACATGGGAACTTACCGCTTTTGGGGGCTCCTTGGTGGGGGATTTCAAATTTTCGATTAGTGGCAGGGCAGAGGAAGGATGTTGTTGGGGGAGACTAATCAAGTGTGAGAATTTGAACTAGATTTCAGGGGAACATTAGGTTTGATTTGATTTTTTGGTTGTTTTATAGCTCTCTGTGAGAAGGCCTATGTGCTCTTTAGATGGGTGAGGTTTTCACGGTGGACATGTTTGGTAGTTCAACTGTTATCCTTTTTCTATCTCAACTGATATATTTTGTGGTCCTTCGATTGTTAATGGGGTTTCTATTTCTCGCTGTAGGATCCTCACAACAAATCACATGGGTGTCTTCTATCATACCCCCACCCCACCCACATAATACAGTCTCGGAGTTCTCTTTAATAATTCATGGAATTGTGTCCTATTTAGTTTAGGGATTTAGGCGGTATTTGGATTAGCTTATTTTTAGGTGCTTCTGAATTTTAAGATCTTTTTAAGTTTGGAGGTATTTGGAAAAGTTACAAAGTGCTTTTAAGCACTCATCTTTAGGCCAAAAAGTTTAAGAATAAGCCATCCCCTACTTTTGGCTTTTGGTTTTTGACTTAAAAGTTGCTGTTTATAGGCTTATCCAAACGGGTGGTTATTGACTAGACCAGTGTATCTGGGATATGTGTTGAGGGCATCTACATATAGATCTTTCATTCTCCTTTTCTGTGCATTGTCTTCTAGCCAGTTTACTGTAGCAAACATGGACACTACTTCGTCAAAAACCTATACGAAGACCTAAACTACATTTATGGGGTTAAATAAAAATGCAGGTTTTGGGAAACTAATGTTCTTTATAGTTCTGGACCCACAAACTAGATTAATGTGCATGGCTTCCATTATACCAGTGAAAGAATGACTGGGAAAACTTTTGGGATTTGATCTGCAAAATGACTTCCTCCATAAAACCTGTTCTCAGGGACGCTGTATAGGAGCACGAGAAGAAGATGGACATGCTGAACTTAGAACTTTGAAATAATATATGGTTTATGGAAGAAATATGCCACTGTTAGCTCTCTTTATTTTATCTATAGAGCCTAAGTCTAGTCATAGATTGAAGCTATTGTTTATTGACTGTTTTACTGCTGAAGTTATCTGTAAAAGCTTAAAGTTTTCTAGTAGCATCAAGATTCTTTTTGATGTTTGTTCTATCTGATATATTTAAACGAGTTAATTACAAAAATAACAAGGTTCCATATTATTATGAATTTAGAACTTCATTGCATATAAAAGGTGATGAATGGAATGTTACTGTTGAATGAATGGATAAGGCCTTGGAAATCCTCCTCCCTTTGAGCTAGCTTTTGGGTTGAGTTTGATCCAAGATCCATTTCTTTACATGTCATCGGCGCCAGGTCCGTCCCCATTTGGGCTTCTGTTCCACTCTTCTATTTTTGGTCTGGGCATGAAGGGGGTGTAAGTGGTGTTAGAGTCTCACATTGGTTGGGAATGAACTGGTGGTTTGCTTATATTGAATTGGGAAATCTTCCATTCATGAGCTAGCTTTTGGGGTTGAGTTAGTGCCTAGATCCATTTCTTTACACAAGGAGTATCATAGGCTAAACTTTTCTTCCTTCAACACCATTTCCATTTTCTTAGAAGTTAGAAATATTGCATTAAATAATCCAGTTTTATTTACTGGTGGAAGTTCCTATAACGTGCAATGCAAGTTGTGGGTGTTGATCTCATGCTCTTTTTTGTTTTTTGGTCTTTGCCTGCATAGCCGAGAAAATGGATAAAGATATCAAAGGATCTCCTTTGGCAGCCTCTTTCGATTACGAGCTTTATGAAGGGGATCCTGATCATCTTAGAACTGTTGTTGCTGCACCTGCCTCAGCCGGTCCGTACATTGATCCTGCTTCAATCAAACTTAAACAAAGAATCGGGCGTGGATACTTTGGTGATGTTTGGTCAGCCACACATCATCAATCAGCTACCGATTACGATGAGAATCATGAAGTAGCTATAAAAAGGTTACATCCTATAAATGAGGATCAAGTAAAGGCTTTCTTAAGTAAGTTTGAGGAGTTATGGGTGAATTTGAAGTCCAAACAACTCCAAGGTGTTTGCTGGTTGCATGGTATCTCTGTAATATCTGGAAAGGTGAAACTCTGTCTGCATAATTTTGCTTACCTGTATATAGGGCCTTACAATTTGTTTATTGTTCTTAGAGAAAATGAAAAAATGGTCCTTTATGTTCAAGGACAGGTTTAAAATTGTCCCTCAAGCATACACTGCACAATTTTGGTCCTTTAAGTTTGCCAAAAGTTAACACTTTTAGTCTCCGTCAGATATTTAATAATTTATATTCACTTGATTTGATGGAAATAGTGTAAAACAAGATTTACGATAAACATCAAGAAAGTCCTATCAAATCAAATATTGCACCAGACACAACATACCCAGTGGAATCCCACAAGTGGGACCAGATTCTAGAAATGAATCAAAAATAGCACAAGCTACAAAATCTATACCTTTAAATGCGAGTTCCTGCCAATTTCCTTTTTTTCTATAGTTCCCTTCAAATCTTTCTGACAAGAGTTTGGAAAATATTTGACAGAGACAAAAACTGTTAAATCTTTGGCAGCAGACTTGAAGGACTAAAACCCTGCAGTGCATACTTAAAGGACTATATTGAATCTAAACTTAAATATAAGGGACCATTTTTGTCATTTCTTATTGTTCTTACTTTCTGAATAATATTTTTGTGGATAGATCTGTATAGTTATGAAATCCTATGAGGGGTCAATTGGTGATAAAATGGCTCGCTTGAAAAGAGGGAAGCTTCAGTTACCTGATGTTCTTAGGTAATAGACTTATACTCTCTCCGCTTCAATTTGTTTCTCTGATTTTGACTTGAAACGGAGTTTAAGAAAGTAAATAGACTAAATCTTGTGGTCTTAAACTAAAGATAAGTAAAATGTACCAATATTTCCTTTAATCTTGTGGTCTTAACATGCCACACCGAAAGTTAAAATTGAAGAGTTGTCAAAAAATAAAAGAGACATTCTTTTGAAAAGGAGAAAAAAGGAAAGTAAGGCAAATAAATTGAAACGGAGGGAGTATTATTATCAGAAAGGTAAAATTTTTCATTATGAAATTGGCACTTGCTAACACAGAATGCTCATGTCTTCACAGATATGGTATTGAACTGGCTAAAGTAATACAAGAATTGCATTCAATGAATGTCATGGTTCTAAACCTTAAGCCAACTAATTTTCTTCTGAATGAACATGACGAAGTGTTCCTCGGAGACTTTGGGATACCGTATCTTCTTCTTGGAGTTCAACCGCCTGATTCAGATCTAGCATCAAGGCGTGGAACTCCGAATTACATGGCTCCGGAACAGTGGGAACCTGAGGTTAGAGGCCCAATAACTTGTGAGACTGATGCTTGGGGATTTGGATGCAGCATTATTGAGATGTTGACTGGTGTTCAGCCCTGGTTCGGTAAATCAATCCAAGATATATATCGTTCAGTGGTGATAAATCAAGAAAAGCCACAAGTTCCTGGTGGTCTCCCCACTGCTATTGAGGATGTTCTTAATGGCTGTTTTGAGTATGATCTCCGTAATCGACCTCTGATGGTGGACATTTTGCAAGCATTTGAAAGGTTCTCTCTCTCTCTCTACACACACACACACACGAGAAAATGATAAAAATGGTCCCTTATCTTTGTTGTAGGTTCAAATAGTCCCTCATGTATCATCTAAGCAATTTTGGTCCTTTAACTGGAAATTATACCTCAAAAAGTTGCACCAGACTGTTGAAATAGACCAAAATAACATAAACTGCAAAAGATGTACTTCCTGATCCTAGTTCCATTAAATTTTTTCTAATTTCACAATTCCAGTTAAATTTAGTAATCGAAGTTTGTTAATTATTAACGGACACCAAAATTGCTCACAAATTTGAAGGATCAAAACTACTCAAGTATATTGAAGGGATTATTTTGGACTTACTAAGAAAGATAAGGGACTCTTTTTGTCGTCCCCCCCTCTCCTTTTCTTTTAACTGCTCAATTCCTTGTATTGTGAGTCATACATGAGTGTCATAATCCTTTCAATTTTACTTTTTAGTTCGCTTTAGTTGATCAATGTTGCGCACCGAGCTGATGTGGTGCTCATCTATCCATTGCCTGCTTGCATCCGTTCTTGTGTTAATTAAATTAGGACACATGCTTCAAGTTTTAATATTTCTCTTATTTTGACTTGATTACTGATTCCTCACACACTGACCATTTCCCTTGACCATCTTGCCAAATCTTTTATTAGTGTCTTAACTTTTAGCCTCATATCCGATTGGACAACCCCCTCAGTATTTTTGCATTTCTAGTCGTGTGTTACTACTCACTGTGGAGGAGTAACTTTAATTATGAAATCTATTGTCTGCTTTTGTGTATCGGAGAAACTGGGATTATGCATGTTGAACTTGAATTGGTGTGTGGAAGGGTTGAAGTAAATTTGGATTTAACTGTTATGTATGGAACCCCAAATTGATTTGCAGCATTGGTCACGTGTAAATTTGGTGAAGATCTTATCAGAAATGCATAAACTTTAGTAAAGAACCATTTAGGAGTTGATTCTTTGTTTCACCTGTATGATATGGGAGTGAAAATGATTAGGGATAAGTTTGTTGGCGTAGAAATGTCCTAGTTGGAAGGTTCTTGAGTAACTTTGTCTACCTGGGACATTTAGTCAAATGTAATATCTACTAGTGTTATCAAAAGCAAAAAGCGCAAAAAAGCTCTAAGGTCCGTTGGGGGTTTAAGCACTATGGAAATAAGGAGTGGGATTTAATTAAAAAAGGTACGAAGGGAGAAGAAAATACAAAAATGTATGTTTAGTCCAAGACTAGTAATTGCGAGAATGAATGACAAATATATGAGCAAAGATTTTTTTTTAATGATAAGGTAAAATATAAATTGTTTAGCGTCGCCTCTTCTCTTCTTCAGAAGAGGCTGGTTGGCAAAGAAAAGTATGCCTTAGAACCTCGCCGACAGCACTGAAGTGACATTAAGCGAGGCGAAGCGCTCAACACGTTTTGAGCCTCACTTCAAGCTTAAGCGCGCGTTGACAATGCTGGTAATATTCTGCCTTGCAGTTTTTGATTAACTAGTGAGTTCCTCTTATCATGTGAATAGATAGCCTACAAAGATAACTTATGAACCGGGTGGTTGGGCTCGATTCTTTTATGGGCTTTGTTGAAAAAATTGATGAATATGTTTTCTCTGTGTGGTAAAGTTCCCATAAATTTAATTGCACCTTTGGCAGCTCGAAGAATGCTGTTTGTAGTGAAGGAGAGTGGAGCGACAAAGGAGGAACTGTGTCTGACAGAAGCAAAACCCGTGGCTTTACCACATGGTACCTTTCAAAAGATCTTCTTCAAGTGGGAGATACTGTTCGTTCGAGAAAATTGTTCAACTCCAGAATGTCTCAAGATTTGGATGTGGTGGAAGGAAGTGTTGTTGGTCTGGAGAAAGATACTGATCGAGACGGATTTGTTCTGGTACGAGTCCCCAACTTACGGAGCCCTGTTAGGGTAAATGCATCAACCATAGAGAGGGTTACATGTGGTTTGGCAACTGGGGATTGGGTGCGGTTGGTCAATGAAAACAAGAATCAGTTCTCCGTGGGTATCTTACACTCTGTGCAGCGCGATGGAAGCATCACCGTTGGTATTTTAGGCTTAGAAACTCTATGGACAGGACATTGTTCTGATGTCGAAAAAGTTGATCCATATTTACTGGGACAATTCGTGCAAATGAAATCAAATGTTGAAACTCCCCGGTTTGAATGGCCTCAGAAATGGGGAGGAGGATGGGCTACCGGGAGAATATCACAGATACTTCCAAACGGTTGTCTCATCGTTCACTTTCCAGGAAGGTTGGTATTCGGCGACAAACCAAATACTTTCTTAGCTGATCCAGATGAGGTGATCAAAGTATCGTTTGATACATGTCCTGGCATTATCAAAAAGTATCAGCACCTCGAGGATTTTCACTGGTGTATTCGACCACTTTCTATCGCCTTTAGCCTATTTACAGCAGCAAAGCTCGGTGTATCTGTTGGAAGATGCATTAACGCGAAGCTGAAGAAGGACTCGAAGGATCACCAGATGTCCAATGATCGTCGTACCAAGGATGGTGAGGTTGGTGGCAAGCCGGCCTGGCTTCGACCAAATATCCTGTTTAAAGAAGGTGCTGCTACTGCTAGATGATCAGTACTTGTTAGCAGAAAATGAATCAAAATACAGTAGCAATAAACTTTATATTATATGGAGCTAAACTTTTTATTATGTTGAACTTGTGATATATATGTACATATTTTGTTAATACAGAGCTCTGCAAATATCAGAAATCTAGTCTCTAATGTAGTCGAAAGGGAAAACAGCTGGTCGAGCTCGTTGCATCGGGCTTGCCTAGTGTGGGTTACCTTTCCTATGTGATTTGTGAGCTATTGCATAGGAGCAGTGTTTCACCTTGTGTGCACCCAAAGGGCAGCGAGTGTGGGTTTCTTACCCAAGTTTAGATGGTAAGAGTGCTACTACACTTGAATTTAAGTTATATTATTGGCACGTCATCAGGAAGTCACGAGTTCAAGTTGTGAAAATTGCCTCTAATGCAGGATAAGATTGCGTATAACCAGAGCTTTAATGCACAGGGTTATCCTTTTACTGATAATTCAATTTTTTTTATTGTAGTGTAAATGTTGTGTTCCAACTTATATGTGATATTTTTTCTTGGTTAGTCGTACGTAAAGTAATGGCTTTTTCTATATTCCGTAAAAATTTAACTTTGAATTTTTCAATTTCGGTGTTACTCTATATCCTCATAATTTTAGGTTACAAAATTCAATATTTTTTTTAATTCTTAAACTCGATAATAAAGCAAATAAATACATATAAGTTGGTGTCGGTGCTTATTTTAGGCCTCAAGTCTCAACCAATTTGAATTTCTATCGTATAAGGCTCATTAAACGAGAAAACTCTCACAACAATGATTTTAACCTATCTTAAGAGCTCGAACTTCAGAATTTTTTAATTTTATTCATCTCATCATAATTTCTTATAAGAAACATTATATTAATTTTTTTTGTAATTATTACTCATTCCATCCACTTTGGTGAAGGGTTACAACATAAAGACAAAAAATATTGCCACTTTTTAACAGAAAAAATAAATAAAGATAAGAATAAAAGCATTTTTCTTAACTAATTATTGTATAATCACGTACATTTTTTACGATTTTGAGCTATTTTTTTATATAAATAAACGAGGTTATATTTGTTATAAATTAATTAGTTTATTTTATATATTTGAAATTATCCCTATAATTAATGTCAGTGAGCAAATTTCAACGGGAATATTGCAAGTATATCCCTGGTGAAATTTGTTTTAGTTACTGCAATCATTTTTGTAGTCATAATAAGTTACTCGTTTTAAGATGAATTTAAATTTTAAATTTCTCTTAGATTTTGTTTAGTTTGTTGAGTTAATTTAGTTTTTTTTTTTTTTTAAATTATGCAATTCTTTTTTATTTTTCCTATACTTGATAAAAATACTGAGTGACATTTGCAATCTTTTTATCGCACCATCTTTTTTTAAATAAATAACAAACCCTACATTTACGCCTGTTGGCGCGAGGGGCTTATTTGAACCTTTTAATTGTTTTGGGGTAAATTATAGATATAAGATAACTTTAAGAACTTCTATGAACATATATAACACAAATCACAAATTAATAAATCATCATGCACATATTCAATAATTTTCTTCTTTTTTTTTAACAAAAAGAATAAAAAAAATTTAAAAAAAATAATCTTCTTCTTCACTTAATTTCTTCTTTGAATTTCTCAAGAATTAATTAAAGAAAATAATCTTCTTCTTCATTTAATTTCATCTTGATTGGTTAATTAATTAAATTCCTTGATGAAGAAAGTGCATGTAATTTTGTTAATTTTCTTTTTAATTCTTTTAATTATTTTTAGAATTTTTATTATAAAAAATTACAATGCCTATAATGATCATTGCTATAAACAAGGAGATCATGTCCCTCTTTTTGCTAATAAGATTGGACCTTTTCATAATCCCAGGTATCCGAAACTCTTTCGTCGAAAAATTATACTATCTTGAATTAGTAAAAATAATTTTATTTATTTATTTATTTGTTATAATCCTAGTTTATAGAGTAATTCAAACATCGTCATGTAAATTGAGACAGAAGAAGTATTATTTTATAACGGAAAATTCTCTATTGTAGTTTTTTAAGGTGTTTTAAAGTTACTTTAGGTCACGATGGGTGTTTGATCATGTTTCATTGTGAAATTTGGGAAAAAAGTAGTTTTTCTTTACGTTTTCAAAGCGAAAAATGATACAGAGTTGCGTTTGTTCATGAATACAAATCGGAGTTGTTTTTGGCTTTTTGTAAGTAATTCAGAGGGAAAAAAGTGAAAATAACTTTTTGTTGTTTTTCATATTCTTGAAGTTGAATTCCGGAATTTTATGGTTTGACGTGTTTTTATATATTGTATTATTATTGTCTGTCATTCATTTTGTTACTTTTATCGTCTTCACAAATTATTATTTGCTTTCCATTCTAGTCGTTTGGTTTCATATCTAGTATCTTCTGTTCTGAGGATGATATTTTTGAGATGAGGATCTTTCGGAAACAGTCTCTCTATCTCTATGAGGTAGTGGCAAGGTCTGCGTACATTTTACCTTCCCCAGACCCTACTTGTAGGATTTCACTGTGTATGTTGTTGTTATTGTTGTTTGCGTTTTTTGGAGTTTTATCATTTTTCAATTCCATTTTTGTTTTCTTGTTTTTACAGTGAATCCTACAGATATTATGACCTGCCATTTTGCATACCAGGTTCATTCTACAACTTTTCTCTAATTAGTATTTGTGTCGTAAACGGGACACGTGAATTCAATAGCTTTTGTCAGACCTCGTATATGAAATTTACTAGATATCGACAAATACTTGACTATGAACTCAATTAATGTCTGGTGTAAAAAGCTCGTAAAATTTCAAATCCTGTATCCGTCTGTGAAGTTAGATATCGTTGTGATTCATATCACAAATTTTGATATATGTATAAAGGTTGAAACTTACTAAACATCGTCAAATATTTGACTCTGAACTCAGTTAATGTCTGTTGTAAGAAGCTCATAAAATTTCAAATCCTGTATCCGTCTATGAAGTTAGACTATCGTTGTGATTCATATCACAAATTTTGATATATGTATAAGTGTTGAAACTTACTAGATATCGTCAAATATTTGACTCTGAACTCAGTTAATGTCTGTTGTAAGAAGCTCATAAAATTTCAAATCCTGTATCCGTC
>JBCEWC010005022.1:0-10029 GCA_038996855.1 Solanum aculeatissimum | reverse complement strand
TATGAAGTTAGACTATCGTTGTGATTCATATCACAAATTTTGATATATGTATAAGTGTTGAAACTTACTAGATATCGACAAATATTTGACTATGAACTCAATTAATGTCTGGTGTAAGAAGCTCGTAAAATTTCAAATCCTGTATCAGTCTATGAAGTTAGACTATCGTTGTGATTCATATCACAAATTTTGATAGATGTATAAATGTTGAAACACTTGAAATCTTATGTTGTTCGAGTTTGTATGCAGATCATGTGAAATTGGAAGAAAAGAAGGAAGATGTAGGTGAAGTATTAAACGGGGATTTACTCGTGGTTGGTCCTTATGCACTCGATTTCTTGGTAGATAAAGACTCGGAAATTCTCTGTCGAAAGAAGCTAACAAAGGATGAAGTAGCTCAGTTTCGAAGAGCTGTGTATAAAGACTATTACTTCGAGATGTACTACGATGAGTTGCCTGTATGGGGCCTTATCGGAAGAGTTGAGAATAGGGAAGTGACAGAGGACATGAAATATTACAAGTACTTTCTATACAGACACATACATTTCGATATCTTCTATAACATGGATCATGTTATTGAGATCACTGCACGAATGGATCCACGTTATGTTTTGGACCTGACAGAGGATAGTGAAGTTGATGCTGAGTTTACATACACCGTGAAATGGAAGGGAACGGATATTCTGTTTGAGAATCGGATGGATAAGTTCACACAAACATCTCTACCGCATATGTTGGAGATCCATTGGTTCTCGATTGTTAATTCTTGTGTCATTGTCCTCCTTTTAACTGGTTTCCTTGCCACGATTCTTATGCGAGTCGTTAAGAATGATTTTATCAAGTAAGTGGCTTATCCCTCCGCTGTCTGTCTTGGCTGCTACAACGAA
Source organism: Solanum aculeatissimum (assembly GCA_038996855.1). Classification (NCBI taxonomy): domain Eukaryota; kingdom Viridiplantae; phylum Streptophyta; class Magnoliopsida; order Solanales; family Solanaceae; genus Solanum; species Solanum aculeatissimum. The sequence goes on along the minus strand of JBCEWC010005022.1, from coordinate 9,142 downwards.
ATGTTGTTACATAGAACATGTAATATAGTGAAATACGACTGTTATAGAGAGGTCTGACTATATTTGTTTTTTCTCGAGAAGTAACTCTTTGAATTGACTATGTATGCAAAAGGTATGCACATGATGAAGAAGCAATAAACGATCAAGAGGAGACAGGATGGAAGTACATACACGGTGATGTCTTTAGGTTCCCGAAACACAAGTCATTGTTTGCTGCAGCACTCGGTTGTGGAGCTCAGCTCTTTACACTGTCAGTGTCCTCCGAAACTCATTGTTCTGATAAAATTAAGATCTAATACAAGAAACGTTTGCATTATTGTATATTGTATCTTGAATACAGGACAGTTTTTATATTCCTGTTGGCGTTTGTCGGGGTGTTTTATCCTTACAATAGAGGAGCTCTATTCACTGCCCTGCTGGTTATATATGCACTCACTTCTGGCGTTGCCGGGTACACATCAACCTCTTTTTATTGCCAGCTTGAAGGAACTAATTGGGTAAGTCATGTTATATTGTCCATATAGTTGCTGAGACATTGTCATCTCGACACTAAACTTGTTATCTCTTTCGAGCTATAACTATAATGTAAACGATAGGTGTATCATTCCTTTTCGTTATCGTAGCTGATTAAGCATACTCGTAAGAGAGCATAAACGACAAGGTTCAACTCAACTGTTGTGGAACTCAAAAGCATTCAGCCGACCCTAGTAGCTTTGTCTTGAAAATTTGTATGAATATGTAGACAACTACTAATATAGAATCCGCTAACTTGAAAAAATTTATATCCAGAACTCATAAACTTCAAATCCTGAATCTGTCTCTGATCGGAGAAGGTCCATCAAGTATTGAGCAATGATTTGTCTTAAGAATAGTTAAGAGTCCTTGAATGCAACAAAGAGGACATATATAGTCATGTTGTTAAAGGCTCGTTCAAAGTGTGCTTAAGCTCTGAAGATTAGTGAACCCCACGTTGTACGCTTCATCTTTCTTAATTCGTGCTTAGTGTAGATGTTAAGGTGCACTGCTGAGGCGTCTCTACCTTCAGCGTTAGGTGATTAGGTTCTGTCTTGCATTACACTTGGTACTTTTCTTTGCTAAATCGGATATTGATCGATAAGCTAACATTTGAAACTACTCTGCCTTTAACAGGTAAAGAATCTGGTCTTGACTGGATGCCTCTTCTGTGGGCCTCTCGCGTTAACGTTCTGCTTCCTCAACTCTGTTGCAGTTAGCTATAGTTCTACTGCTGCTCTACCATTAAGCACAATTATGTTAATAGTACTTATGTGGACATTAGTGACACCTCCATTGCTCATATTAGGCGGAGTTGCTGGCAAAAATAGCAGAACAAGTTTCCAATCTCCATGCCGAACTACAAAGTATCCGAGAGAAATCCCAGTACTCCCTTGGTACCGTAGCACCATCCCTCAGATGGCGATAACAGGGTGTTTACCGTTTAATGCCATCTACGTCGAGCTTTATTACATATTTGAAAGTGTCTGGGGTCAAAAAATCTACACAATTTACAGCATACTGTTTATAGTCTTCATTCTTCTGCTGATAGTAACCGCGTTTGTTACTATTGCATCGACTTATTTCCAACTCGCGGCAGAAGATCATAAATGGTGGTGGAGGTTTGAATCAAAGCTTCTTTCTTATTGTTCATGTTTCATATTTCTTAGCTTAGCTTAACTTAATTGTCAATAGTTCAATGTTACTTTCTTAGTTGTTATGAAACATCTTGCAGAAGAATGTTGCTCGGACTCTTCAAAAATGTTGACAGGTGCTTGTCAGATACTCTAGATGTAGTGCATTTTTGGAGGAACAAACACGGATGCATCAACATTTTTGAAGAGTCTAAGCAGTATATAGCTTGTTACTACAACCAAGCAAAGTTCATTTTCAAACCGATCTTAAGATGATTTTTTAACTTAACGACTAGATTTCCCCTCGTTAAAAGTCATTTTTCTTGTAGATCTTTCATTCATGTGCCTATTTTTGACCTTTGCTGCAGGTCATTTCTCTGTGGTGGATCAACAGGCATATTCATCTATACTTACTGCGTCTACTACTACGCGAGATCAGGCATGTCTGGATTCATGCAAACCTCATTTTTCTTCGGATACATGGCTTGCGTCTGCCACGGCTTCTTCCTCATGCTCGGGACCATTGGTTTCCGTGCATCATTGCTCTTTGTTCGTCATATTTATCGATCAATCAAGTGTGAGTAAACAACATTATAGACTATAGTAAAGTTTGTATATTTGTGTACTCCAAACTTTGATCACTTGTTGTAAATGATAGGTTTAAAGAGAGGACTATTTAGGTAGGAAGTGCAACTAGGACTAGTATATTTGCTTTCCACTATAGTTTCGTTTTTGTATGTAGTCTTTTCTGCTTTTGGGGCTGATATATTTACGTTGAGGGTCTTCTGAAAACAACCTCTCTATCTCTATGAGGTAGTGGGTAAGGTTTGCGTATATTTTACCCTCCCCAGACCCCATTTGTGGAATTTTACTGGGTAAGTTGTCGTTGTTGTATTTGATATAAATCATACTAAGAGTGGCTTTATGATTTTTCTGTCGCAATTTATGTGAGATATCTTTTGTTTTAGCTTTGGTTTTAGAAACGGACACATTTTTTTATTGACAAATATTTAATGACGGTTATCAACATATTGGGTCCCACTTATTAATTCGGTAAAATATCTTTTATTGACATGGGATCAAACTATCTGTAAAGAACCTTTAAAACATAGCCATTAAAATTTCACAAATACGACATAAACATTGAAATTTCAAAAATACCCTTGACATGAAGCTGACACATCAATAATCAACAAAGAAATTTGAACGTCAAACATACCCTCGGTCTCAAGCATTCATGTCGACGAAAATGTGTCTGCTTCTACCCCCATCCTCAGTGTTACAATTTCTGTTATCTTTCGTGGCGATCAGGAACAGATAGGGGTGTGCATCGGTCAGTTCGGTTCGGTTTTAAACATTATCGGTTCGGTTTATCGATTTTCGATTTTTAAATATGCTAAACCAATAAGATAATTTTTATCGGTTTTCGATTTATCGGTTCTAAGACTTTAACGGTTCGATTTACCCGATAAGGATAATAATGAGAATTTGCATTAATAAAAGTAAATGGAGTACGAAAGAGTAAAGATTAATGACTAAATACTAAAGTGAATAACTAATTAATTAAGTACGATAAAAATTAAAATAGGTAAAGTACTACTATAGTGTCCTATTACTATTAAATGCTAATATTTAATATTTACGAAGGGGTAAAATGGTAAAAATCAATATCGAACCTATAACCCAATAATTTCTTTTTTCAAAACCATTAAAAACCCAATAACAATAAACCAATAACATTTTTATCGGTTCGATTTATCAGTCGGTTCGGTCTTTGCACACCCCTAGGAACAGAGCCAGGTAGGGTCGAGGAGGTTCATCTGAACACCCTTTGAAAAAAAATATACATGCATGATTAAAAGTAATTTTTTTTTATGTATATGTTGAACTTCTTCGATTTCTTCATATATACTTAATTCTTCATTTTTAAATATTTTTTAGGGAAAATCTGAATTTCGCTATTACCGACAACTAGCGTCCCAAGCAAGCTATCTTCAACATCAATAATAATTGGTCGGAATGGTAGTTCCTTATAATGGAAGTTGAAGAATTTGTCAATACTTGTTGACCTAATCTTTAAAAACATTAATTCATTATATTGACGTACTATACAAGTTTTGAAAAAATATTACATAGTAGAACTAGTCTAATGGGTCATGAAACCAACACCTTTTTAAAATTATTTTTTAAAAATATCCTTAATTATATTTTATTTTTTAAATAATTAAAACATACTATAATTAAGTGTATCAATAACGATAACATATTCAGTATAATTCTATTAGTGAAATTTAAAAAAAATGAAATGTTCGTAGATTTTATTGTATCCTACCCTACCCCTGAGAATATAGAAATGTTGGTCTCGATAGATGCTCGACTCGAAAAAAGTCCTAGAAAGGAGCAAGAGCGAAGAAAAACAATAATGAAAATAATAATAATAATAAAAGAAATAGTAGAATAGTAGATAGCAAAAGTAAGTTTTACAACAATATTAATAAAAATGAAAGATAAGATAATATTAATATAAAAATAATAAATTGATAAGGATTCTTGTATAGATGATTAAAAACCCCTCTCCCACTAAAAAGAAATATTTTTCGATTATCAATTTGACTAATTTAAATTAGTGCCAAAAATTCCTTCTTTAGAATTCTTGCTAGAAATTATATATATATATATGACTCAAGCCAAATACTTCATGTTATCTATATTATATGTTCGTTATAACAATATTCTGCTATAGCAATCAAAAAAATATTCATACAAACGACGCTGTCATGGAAGAAACATTTGATTGAATATTTAATTTGTCTAGGGCCACATTAGTCTTTTCAAAATTCCAATAATATAAGGTTAGATTATTCAGTACATTTTTGACTCATTCAAAAATAATATTCAATATAAGACTAGTTAAGTAGTTACAATAATTTAATTCTTGAAAGAGTCAACTATATAGTCCACATTAAATTTTATATATAGAGACACCATTGAATTAAACTTTATAATAAGCTTCTTTTTTTTTTTTGAAAGTTTGAGAAATTAAAATGGAGTTTGAGTTACCTCAATATAATTTTAATGAAAAACCTCCTTCATCAAAATTGCCATTAATTACATTAGTGGCAAGATTAATTACAATAATTTGTATTGTGGTTTCTATAATTGTGTTGAAGAGTAATAAAGTTACTTTGGGAAATAATGGAGCCAAACTTGATTATGATTATTACAATTCATACAGGTAATTATATCTTGTGTTGTTACTGTTCGTCTTATAGTTGTCATATTTATTGTATTTATGTATTATCATTTGCTTTCTGCTTTAGTCGTTTTTCTTTCATATCTAGTATTTTCTGCTTTTTGGAACTTGATATTTTTTAGATGAGGGTCTTCCGGAAACAACCTCGCTATCTCTATGAGGTAGTGGTAAGGTCTGCGTACATTTTACCTTCTTCAGATCCCACTTGTGGGATTCTACTGAGTATCTTGTTGTTGTTGTTGTTGTAATCTGTATAAGAGTGGTGTTATTTTTTTAGAATATGTCGTTAATTGATCGCTAAATAGGAATAGCGTTGACAAATTTTACTATCTAGCTACAAAAATTTATCTGTCGTTAATTTGTATTTTTTTTAGTAGTGATATTAAATTGCATTTATTAGACATATGTTCTCATTTGGATTCCATTAGAAGTTTGAGATTCATGAAGGAAAGTTGTTAGAAATATCACTACCTGTATTTGAGTCTGATGGATTCGAATTCACGTCTTGTAAAGTCCATTTATGGCTTGGGGGTCGGTGGGGGAGGAGGGAGGAGCACACGTAACAATGTTTTTTTCATACACAAGATTCAAATCGAAAATTAAAAGTGAAGTAAGTTATTCTATTCATTCCATCACAATCCTTATTGATTGTTTCTGTCAGTTGGTTAATATGAAAAAAAGAAATATATATATATAAAATCAATCATTCAAACATACTTTCTATTGTCTCAATAATATTTACGGAATCTCCATGAATAGAATCCTTCCCGTTCTTACTAAAATCGATCTTTTTATTTACGATTTTTTTTATGTGTATTTTTTTAACAGGTACATGCTTGGTATAATGTTAGCTGGAGTTATATACAATACATTGCATATTCCATTTGCAATATATTATATGATAGCAAAAAAACATCTCATAAAGCACAAGATATTTCACAATATTGAATTTTATGGTGACAAGGTTAGCAATTTTTAATTTTTTTTTTTTGAGTATTGAGAAACATAATTTATCGTAATTTTTGGAGTTTAAGTTCTATGCACTAAATCAGAATAATCCTGCATTCTATCCCATGAACCAAACAACCCTTTGATATTTGAAACCTAAATAGCTTTTATAGTTACCAAAAACACAATAAAATGAAAGAACTTTTCAAAAGATTAAATCAAAATCTAGTCGTATATTAAGCTTTCACTATGTGGGGTCCGGAGAATAGTCATACGACAAAGGTCTACTGTATTTACTACCTTTGCATTGCATTTCCGCAAGAAATTATTTTTATAGCATGATCTCGTAATCTTCTGATCGCATGATTAAATCAAAATTTAGTCATGTACTAAGCTTTCACTATGTGAGGTCTGGAGAATAGTTGTATCACAAAGGTCTACTGTATATCAACAAGAAATTATTTTTAAAGTATGTTCCCGTAATCTTTTGATCGCATGATTAAATCAAAATTTAGTCGTGTACTAAGCTTTCACTATGTGAGGTCTGGAGAATAGTCGTACCATAAAGGTCTACTGTATGTCAGCAAGAAATTATTTTTTATAGCATGATCCCGTAATCTTCTGATCGCATGATTAAATCAAAGTTTAGTCATGTACTAAGCTTTCACTATGTGAGGTCTAGAGAATAGTCGTACCACAAAGGTCTACTGTATGTCAGAAAGAAATTATTTTTATAACATGATCCCGTAATCTTCTGCTCACATGATTAAATCAAAATTTAGTCATGTACTAAAGCTTTCACTATGTGGAGTCTGGAGAATAGTCGCACCACAAAGGTCTACTGTATGCAACACCCTTACATTGTATTTCTGCAAGAAATATTTTTTACAGCATGATCCCCTAATCTTCTGATCACATGATAACGACTTTATCAGTTTAGCCATGGGCCCTTCAAATTTTTTGTCCATATTATTTATTTAATTTATTTTTATTTTTATATGTAGATTATATTTGGAGTAATTGCAACAGCAGCTGGGGCAGCACTAGGTGCAACTGTGGATTTACAAGAAGTTGTTTATACAGAAAATAACTCAAAAATTCATGATTTTTTGGGATTAATGTATATTCCAAATGCATTTCTTGTTGCTGCATTTTTGAGTTCTGGAATTTCTTCTGTTTTATCATCTTTGAGTCTACACAAGAGTGAATGATTATATTTCTTAATTATAATATTATTCTATGTTTAAAACATTTAGGAGATTATTATTGTATAATTATTTTATAAATGCATGTATGAGTGATTTAATTACTTCATGTTGTGAGTTGATATATACCTTAATTTCATGGTTGATTAGTGATCAAATTAATTCATCCAATTTTATTTGATGATATTTTCAAATGATTATGTATGTGTTTGATCATAAAATAAATTGTATAGGTCATTTTTGTATTTCTGGGTATTTTGCATCGGTTAGAACCTACCTATAGCCCTGATTCATTAGTGACTCGCTCACACTCGAGACCAATCATCTATGTAAAATAGATGAGAGCAAGAAAGAAATTTTTTCGTAATATTAGCCGATTTAAAGTTTGCATCGATTAGAACCTACCTATAGTGAACCCGAGTCATTACTGATTTGCTGGCGGCGCTGACAATTCAATTGTCTGGTCGCTCATTTGAGAAATGTGTAATATTTCGTAATATTAGCCGATTTAAAGTTGAAAATGAGTTTAGCAGTAAAGTCGGAGTAAACGGCCTCAGAACGAAATTCTGACAGTTCCATCAACTCCACAATGGCCAAATTAGGCTACGAGCATGTTCAATCTTAGTTATACCGAGATTTGCAAATTTAGCCTCTAACATGGGTCAATAGTTCACTTTAGTCAACATCCTTGATAAACGTACCCAAATGAGAATTCTGACAACGCGGTTAGCTCTGAAAAGTCGAATTTGATCTAGGACAATCTTTCGTTTGGATCTCGAGGCCTCCGAGTGCGTTTTGACCCTCTCGATAGATTTCAATATTGGAAAGTGTGAACTTAACAGTGTAGTCGAAATTTTCACCGTATATAAGGTAATGTGATTCACTCAGTATAGACTGACGATATCAAATTTCAATCATTCATCATTTTTTTGGGTAATTATTTACCTTTAAAATGATACATGTAAATTTATAAATGTAAATTTATAGACGTGACTCAAGGTCATACAGATTGAGATGATTAAAACAAGAGGTTTGTAAGTTATAATTTGTTTAATCAATATGAAAAAGGTGAAAAGAAGTAAAAAAAATACAAAATTTAATTGAAATAATAAAATAAATAAACTTGATTTATTAAGTCATTGGCAAGATATAAATTGAGCCAAGTTTAATTATTACCTTTTTAATTATTATTTTTTATTTTAAACAAATCTTTAATTTGTATATAGGACATATGTCCCGTTTTGAATCAGTCTTTTTCACCACATCACATATAACGGAATCAAGATTATATAAACACAACCATTAATTTTTTTTTCTTTTTTCCCCATAATTTGATTATGAAGAAGAGGCTTTTGAGGTGAATTTTTTTTATTTTTTTAAAAATGGTTGAATATGATTTTGATGAAAAGCCTTCTTCTTCAAATAAAATTCCATTAATTATAGTAATTGCTAGGGTTGTAACCCTAGCTTCTTGTTAATTTCATCATTAGTGCTATATAATAATGAAGTTACTTATGTAAATGGAGGTCTCATTAATTACAGAAGTTATGAGACATACGGGTAATTAACTAATCTCCTTTATCTTTAATCATTTTTTTAATTACTTGTCTAATTATGTATTCGATACAAATTTGAATTAGTCAGATCGATAATTTTGATTAGTACTAGAGGTGGAGTTATGTGCCCTTAGGATAGGGATTGGAGTCACGATGACCTCAAAAAAAAATGTGTGTGCTTGTTTAATTAAGTTGAGGGTCTTATTGAAAATGATCTTTCTGCCTCGTAAGATAAGGGTAAAGATGTATACACGATACCTTCTTCATACCCTACTTGTGATCTAATTTTATATTCGATACAAATTTGAATTGGTCAGATCAATAGTTCTGATTAGTGTCAGAGGTGGAGTTACGTGCCCTTATGTTAGGGATTGGAGTCATAATAACGTAAAAAAAAATGTGTATTTGTTTAATTAAGTTTAGGATCTTATTGGAAATGATCTTTCTGCCTGATATGATATTGTCACGCCCCGTCAGGGTACTCTAGGCGTGGCCGGCACTCGAAGACTATTGCTAGCCCCCGAGCGAACCGCT
>JBCEWC010005021.1:6192-25850 GCA_038996855.1 Solanum aculeatissimum | reverse complement strand
TAAGAAATTTGATGAATTTTTAAGTAGCCATGAAATTTAAACTTTTGTGGCTATTACTAAATAATAGCTACAATTTTCAAATTCATAGCTTAGATTTCGTAGCTATAAATCCATTCTCTTGTAGTGAGTTATACCGTATTCTTACATAAGCGACTAATAAAACGATAATTGTTTTTGTCAGTACCAAAAATAAGAATATGATCACTTAACAGACCATACAGATAAAGGTGATCTATGCATAATAATTCAAAATCAATGATGTACTTAAAAGATTTGTTCTAATACTAATATTAATTTATCACTTTGTGTACTACATATCTTGGAATACTCGTGCAACGCACGTGTCGGTACACTATTTTACTTTCAAAAGTATAAAGACAAATATAATCCTTTTCCGCATTAAATAATGTTATTTATTAGTAGAATTTTCATTCATAAATTATCATCTTTTGAATATCTATTTCTTTCAAATTAGAGATCATTTTTTCCATCTCTTTAAAAGTTAGATTCAAAAAATAATATAAATCAATATAATATTTTTTATAATAAAGAAGAAATAATTTTTTTTTACTTATAACCTTCTCCTAAATTAAAATGAAATGATTTTCAATTTTAAAAATTTATTTGTTACCCAATTTGGGTCATTTCAGTTGAGTTTTGTTTGGAATCTACTTGAGTTACTTGACTCGCTCCAATTGTCGTCATCATGGATACACGTGTCAAGTTATTATTGGTTGAACATTTACACTAGACACTAACCTCAACCCAGAGGATCTAACTCTTTCCCAATTAAAGCATTTGTAACTCTGCTTCACTATCAGGCAGACAGCAGCACAAAATCCCAGAAACACACACACACACACACACACACACACACACACACACACACACACTCTCTCTCTCTTTTTCTGTGTTTGGTTGACTGAAAAGGGAAAAATGGATGACTTCATGGAAACAGAAGAAGAATTGATGGATTTCACCTTAGCTGAGGTCAGTTCACTTTCTTGATTTTCCCCTTTACTTTCAAGAATCTCTGATTTTCTGATTGTTACAGCTCTGCATGTCATTTTTTTTTAAAAAAAAAAAAATCCCCTTAGTTAGCATACAGGGAACAGAAAATCAAGAATGACCAAATTTGGATTAATTTACCAAATGAGGATTGAATTTTTGAGGATTTTCAGTTTGTGTCAACAGGCTATGGAAATGACCTCCATGTTTAAAGGGTTGAAAGGAAGATCAATCAGTAAAGAGTTGTGTCAAGAATTTGCTACCAAGTTTAGGTAAGAAAAAATTGGATTAAATTGTGTTTTATTTGTTGTTGCTAATTTTAAATTTTTGCAGTTCTTCACCATATCGTACTGGAAAATCTTTGATAAATTGCGAACAGGTTATCTCTAAACTTGCTCAATATTTTTCCTTTTTAAAAGTAGTTTTTGGTAGTCCCTCCATGCCAATTTGTTTGTCTAGTTTTGATTTGGCATTGAATTGCGGAAAGAAGGGAAGACTTTTGAATCTCCAGAATTTACCAAAATTTAGAAGAGTTGCTAGAAAAAGAAAAGAGAGAAACAAATTGATATGGAGTGAGTTTATGAATCCTCTTACAAATTTTCATGTTTTTGCTATGTCAAAGGTGCAAACTTGGTTTCTTGATAAGCAAAAACCAAAAGCAGCTAAAGCCCCAGCTGATGATCATGTAGAACCTGATGATCATGTAGAACCTGTTGCTCCTCGAAAACGAGGAAGAAAACCAAAATCTAAAAGCATAAGTTCATCTCTGGTGGTCTACAAAAAATATGATCCTTGTGGTTATACAAGACTCCCAGATTGTGCATATGACATGCCTCAGAGGCCCAGAGGTTACTAATTTCTCATTGGCTTGTATCTGTCTAATGAATTGAGACTGCATATTTTGAGCTATGGTTATTCATGGTCACATGATTGATTTTTGTCCTCACTTTGGGATTAGACGTGGTTTACTCTATTTGTATCAATGTATGAATTATGAGATTTTACTTTTGAGTTGCTGAAATATGGACAACTATGTGAAAAAAGGAGAACCAGATATAAAGAAAGTTCTTTATGTATAATTAGCACAGATGATCACTTTTTGTGTAGATGAGCTACTGGTATCTTCTTTTCTTGTTAATCTGTATAAAGCTTCCATTTCATTGAGATTTTCTCGTCTTATGAGTTTGATAAAAAGTTCCATTTAAATGTGCCAATATCCCTTTCACGAATCTTTAAGATTTGTTTCAAGATACTTTTTACAAACTTCAGTCTCATCTGGTTGCTTTTGTTCCCAAGATACACCAGTTTTATTTAATAGTTGCTAGCATCTTGGTGAAACCAGGAGAAAATTTACATAATGGATGTCCTGTAAGACATTTTTCCTTGATTTTATCTCCTTTCTCGATGTTTTCTTACTTATCATGGTTGAACATAGATATTACTTGGTTACAGTGTCCTATTATGATATGCGTGAGTGCAATGTCATAAGAAAAATGGTGTATCGTATTAGCGAGTAACACACTTGCATTTCAAAATAGAGTGCCTTGAATGTTGTAACTACTTTGTTGCTGTTACTGTCCATCTCAGACCAATGTGCATTCTATTGTAGTGCCTGCAGCAGAGATGGCCAAAGAACTCAAAGGGTTGGCTTTTGAAGCTCTGTCAGCAAAGGATTTAGCTTGGTGAGTATTTGATACAGTTGTAGCCTTCTCTTTACGACTAATAGTGCTCCATTTTGCTGAGAGTCCACATGTTAAAGACCTAATCTATTCCTCCTCATAGATCACATGGTCTTGTAGTTTCTAATTTTGTCTCAATACTAATGGTCTCCAGTTTTGCTCCCAATTTGGAAGAAGAATCGTTGTCAGTGGTCCTTTAGGTTGGGAAAAAAACTAATTGTTAATGAGTGACATAATTTGCCTTCTTATATACTTAGCTAACTTGCATCTTAGATTGCCAAAGGTGATAAAATGTTGTGATGATGTCCATGTGGGGCTTATGTCTAGAAAAAGGTTTGCTCAAAGAAAAGATTTCACCTTGACCATGCTGAAACATCAGATCTCTTGTAGTTGATTTGAGGCTAGTAAAGAAGTACCAAGGCATTCTCATGAACTTTACAATGATAGTAAACATAAGAAGCTACTAATAAGTGAAAAACTATCATCTCATCATAGTATTTGGATGCAGAAAACGAATTATGAGTACTGATCTATCATTTTCTCTCAACTTCTACCATGAATTGTCGAAGCCAATGAACATACGATACTGAAGGCAAAAGTTAGCAATATACAGTGGCTGAATAGTTCAGGCATTAACAGGATGAGTTGGTGCCAGTCATAGCAACCTTTTGTTCTGATCATAGAATTTTACAAAGATATGAATGTTGTAAAGGTCAAAGTAATCCTGAGTGATAAACCTCATTTCTCGATAGTAGTACTAGATTTTTATATCCAATGCTTCCTTCTTTAGGCAAAAGGAACCAGGTTGAGTTGCTTGTATACTTTCTAAACTCCACTCTCCAAGAATTATGTTCCCGTCTATGATTATGTTCCCTTATCTATGTATGTATTCTATTGAATTGGATGAGCTAGATACATAGATGGATAGGTCTTAAGCTGCATGGACAATTCTTCAACTGAATCTACATATGGCTTTAATAAAACTCTTTGCTTGACTTTTGATTTGTGTCACACATATTAAAAAATGGAACTTCAGAGTGAGGCTTCATGTTAAGATACTGAGATGTTATGAAGAGATCAATCCATTGCTTAAAAGCCATGAAGCACTTGAAGCAAGCGTTCAGTTCATTGCTTGTCATCAGTGAAGCGAAGCAACTTCATAGAAGTTTGTGCTTCAGACATTGAGGAGCAAAGCTTTCCTCCCTCAATACTCTTCAGCACCTTTTCTACTGTCTTCTTTCTGTTATTTCATTTGCGACAACTCTTTGTATACTACTTTTGTGTCTCTGTTTCTCTTGCTTGGCTTCTTTGTTTGGTTTCTTTCGTTCAAAATGACTTTTGCTTCTTCTTATATGTGCAGGCCTCTTCTGCTGGCAGTTCTTCTTTTGGACTTCTTTTCTGTTACTATCATTTGCTGTTTCCTATACAGTTTTATAATGTAACTGACTTTTAGTAAAATAAAAAACGCCTCTTGCCAATGAAGCTAAGTTTGAATGAATTCCTAAAGTAATTAAAATATAAAATTAAATGCTGCAAAGTGTGTTATACTCTGTCAGGCTCTTGCTACTGCTACACAACTACTACAATATACCCAGTGTAATCCCACAGGTCTGGAAAGGATAGGATGTATGCAGTTTTACCCTTACCTTTGTAGGTTAGAAAGTTTGTTTCTACTTGTCTCTTGGCTCATCATAGAAGCTATCGAAATACCAATATAGGAAAATACGATATCAAAATATAATCAAATGAAGCAACAGAGAGTGGTATACATCGCAAGATAGACTACCATACTAACCCTCTACCCCTATAGTTGACCTCCATATCTTCCTATCTAGGATTGTGTTCTCATTGAGCTTAAGTTGTGTCATGTCGTGTCTAATCTGTCAGACTCTTAATGCAGCGGCAAATTTGATATTGACCCTGTCTGACATAGTAGCTGTTTCTCTGGCTTTTGCAGGTATGATGTGGCCGCATTTCTCAACTTCAGAGTTCTTTACACGGGCGAGCTTGTAAGATCTTTGTTCTCTTGATCCTTTATCTGGTTTTCCTATATGACATTTTAAACTGAAGTATGCCTTTTGGTTCTTGTTTACCTGGAAGTTATAGTGGTCTAGTGATCACGGTGTATGTGAGAGACTTATGATTTCTCCTTGACCATTGTTAAGTAGGGATTGTCTTACATTGCCATGAACCAGAGTGAAGTAGAAACTGTTCTGTTTATCGGAGTTCCATTTCAATAGATTAGGGGCAGTAATCCTCCCCTAGGTTTTATATGATAGAAATGCATGGATAACCGAATTTGAAACGTAGATGATGGACTCACTTGTCACTCAACTTACATTTTAAAGTATAGGTGGTTGAATGGGATCCTTATTAAGGCCCAGCAATCAGTGTCGTATTCACTGTTACGTTGGACAAAGATTTGTTGCCGGTAGTCTGAAATATATGAAGTATTTTGTTATTCAGGAGGTTCGTGTAAGATTTGCTGGCTTTGGTAATGAAGAAGATGAATGGGTGAATGTTAAAAGGGGAATACGTGAACGTTCAATTCCTTTAGAGCCCTCGGAATGTGACAGGCTGAATGTTGGAGACCCCGTGATGTGCTTCAGGGTATCATTTCATTTCTCCAACTTTTGTTAAAGAATAATAACTCCGCTTTACAATAAGCACCATAGTTATCATGAAATTTATGATTTTTGATGTTATGTTTTAAGCGTGGTATCTGGATAGTCAATGTTCCAAGTGTTGTTATGTCCATTTTATAAAGGTATGTTTTAAATTCACAGGAAGATGAATATCTTGCAGTATATGGTGACGCGATGGTTGTGGATATCCAAAAGAATCCACATGATAATACAAGATGCACATGCATCTTTGTCGTCCGCTATGACTTGGACCAGGCTGAGGTAAATCATTGAAACATGGCATGTACTGGTGGTAAATTGATGTCAATACTCAATGTAATTATTTCTTCATTGTTATTGTTCTGATGCAGGAAAAAATTACACTTGACAAGATATGTTGCAGACCAAACTCCAACAATGACAACATACCCAGTGAAATTGCAGAAGTAGAGTCTGAGGAGGATAATATGTAGCTAACTCGTGTCACTGAGCTCTAGGTAAAGTACACCTAAGTGTCGCCAAGCATCCAAACTTGGGATATGAGGCTAAAGTGTTTGAAACTCTCCTAGTGTATTATGTTAAATTATGTGTCTTGTACAAGTTTCATGAAAACAATGGTGAATTGTGCTGGAATTTTGGATGTTGGAAGCAGTGTAATATTTAGCATTCCCTTGCTTCTTCTTATTTTCTGCCCACTGTTCTATCTTGCCTTTGTCTATACGAAACAACTTCTCTACCTCATAACGGTAGAGGGATAGTGTGTACATACATCCTACCTTTCTCAAACCTCACTCTTACTGGGTATATTGTTCAATATTTCCTCTTTTGCTGATTAAAGATTGAATGGGTTATCAGACCCAATCAGAAATGACCATCTACCTAGTTGTAATTTTAATATTGGCCCAATGAATTTGAACGTTACGTGAAAATTCATATAATCAACCTTTAACTTAATATTGAAGCATAGTTTTTGTTTGTTGTAAATTTACTCAACTTACGACTGGTAACCACTCAGAAAATAAATGGCTTATCACTTGTATGTAATGCTAAAAGCAAGTCAAAGCTGAAACGGGCAAAAAGGAATTTATTATAAATAATGACAAATTTGATCACCAAGCCCGTCTAGCTCAGTTGGTAGAGCGCAAGGCTCTTAACCTTGTGGTCGTGGGTTCGAGCCCCACGGTGGGCGTCTTAATTTTTTTGGATACATTTTGTTCCATTTTAGATGAATCTACCTAACCAGGCCAAATGATGTATAAAGGAATGAACAATGAAGTTTAAAATTTTGTTGGAGTTTCAAACTCGATGAATGAAATCTATACGAAATTAAAGAAGAATTCCTCGTAACTTTTTTCATATTTTAAGTAAAGATATTTTATTTTCATATCAAAGTATAGTTTTCAAAAAGTGGCTAAAAATTTACAGCAGGCTCGAATACTGGATTCCACCCATTTTTTACCAAAAGGACTGTTAAATGGTTTAGCAGAATGTTGTGGGCCAAAAAAATAACAATTTCTTATCAGAAATAGACGAGTCCGATAATCTGAAGTGTGATTGTCATTGTCGTTTCATTTCTAGTTTACTTTACCCATATTTAGAAATTGGCACTACATTATTGGCTGTGACCTTTTGTTATAATGTTGGCTTTCATTTAATTTTTATGTGCAATTTATATTGTTCATGAGGAAAAGGGAAAAATGATCAAACAAAAGATGGATAAAAAAGAAAAGTGATTGGGACCTATTACAGCTCGCCATAGCTAAGTGCTGGCCCAATCACAGAGGAGAAATTGGAGTTCATAAAAATAAGTGAAGCAGGGAAAAAGGAAAAAGACAAACAACGATAACTTCGCTTGTGGTGGGCATGGGCAGAGCCATCTTAGGCGAAGGGTTACAGTGATATTGTTTGATTTGGAATTAGGTCTGTACGATTTTAAAATCAATATTGTCCGTTTTGGGTCTAGACCCGCACAGTTTAAAATATTTCACCAGTAAATAAGGTTTGTTTACTTATATATCTAACATTTCTCTTATATTTTGTCGATGCGGGACTTCTTATCTCAAGAAGAGTTGTTACATATACATTTTATCAAACAATTACGAGAGCTCTATGAAGGTTAAATGTCAAATTATTGTGAGTGTATATTTAGTTTTGCATATTCTTAACATAATTAAAAAGAAAATTTGCATACCCTTTGCTATTTCGCTTATGTGGGCTATACAAATTTGCATTGACCATGTTTATTCGAATTTAACTTCTAACTCATGTCATCATCAATTCATCGTACAAAATAAAAAGAAGGTGAAAACTATCCACATCCCTCAACTTTTTAAAATTAACCAAACTTTCTTAATATTCTTCTCCACATGTATCAATTTTGATATTCTCAAATGTCTATTTTACCCTTACATTATTAATATTTATCTTCTTCTTAAAAATCATGACTTATATTTACAAAAATCTACGTAATAATAAATCTAGAAAAAGTTAAAAGAAACATTTCTATAATAGCAGTAGAGTCAAAGCAATAACGATTCCTTAATCCATTATACATTATCTAAGTTGGATATAACTGTATAAGAAGATAAGGATGAAGATAAAATATATAGACATTTTCATTCATATAATTAAAAGGGCTGGTCCTTTTTGGATTAATTATCATTTTCATGTTCATATTGTAAGAATTCATAATGCATTGCTACATAATATTTGAGTGACAAGTCCCTTTAGTTCACTTTATCCAAAAGGTCCTCTAATTATGTTGATGTTTCAGCTTTATTGGATTGCTGCCTCTTTTTTTTCCTAATATATAGGCATTAATGGCACAATACTATTTACTACTGTATTTAGTATATACCTTCCTTAACTATGGTGTTAGTGGCCGTTTGGTTGGTGGAATATGAAATTTAATCATAGGATATGGTGCAGTTTCGTATCACCGAGGACATGACCTTACATAGAAATTAGGAATAGAGATCGCGTATTAGGGTAAAATGTTAGACGGCTAGCAGGGGTAGGATGATGTATATATTGACTTGGGATATATAATAGGTTGGTAGAGGTAGTCGTGTCTTTATTTATTATGTTGTTACTTTCTGTTGTTTGTTATTTTTATTGTCTTCATAAACTGTTATTTGCTCTCACTATAGTTGTTTGGTTTCATATCTAATATTTTCTGCTTTTGGTGATGATATTTTGAGTTGAGGGTCTTTCAGAAACAATTTTTCTTTCTCTATGAGCAAGTGGTAAGGTCTACGTGCATTTTGCCCTCCCCAAACCCACTTGTGGGATTCCACTGGGTATGTTGTTGTTGTATAAAACTCCCTAATATAATATATTCTATTCGTTTAAAAAATAATGACTTACTTTCCTTTTTTGTCTGTTTTAAAAAGAATGACTCATTTTCTTTTTTGACAAATTTAATTTCAATTTTTCACGTGACATGTTTCTAGCCACAAGATTAAAGGGCATTTTGGTACATTTAACATAGCTTTAACTTAAGACCACAAAATTGAAATTTTTTATTTATTTTCTTAAACTCTATGGCAAATCAAACTAGGTTATTCTTTTTAAATTTGAGGGAGT
This sequence comes from Solanum aculeatissimum, assembly GCA_038996855.1. Lineage (NCBI taxonomy): Eukaryota > Viridiplantae > Streptophyta > Magnoliopsida > Solanales > Solanaceae > Solanum > Solanum aculeatissimum. Next base: position 16,954 of record JBCEWC010005021.1, on the reverse strand, counting down.
AACATGCTTGATATTGAATACTTTTTTCATTCCAATTTATGGTACTATTTTATTTGACATAAAATTCATTTGAAAAAAAGGAGATTATTTTTTAATTTTTTAAAAAAATTTATGGTCTAAAACGGACAAATCATGAATAAATCATTTTCATTAAGAGTAAAATAGAAATTTCAAAGTTAAAGTTATTTCTAAATTCTAATTATAGAATGGTAAAAAAAAAAATTTTTTTTTTGAGACAGATTAAAAAATATATATACATGAATTAAGATAAAAATAAGAAAAGACTTCCCCGCCCTCTTCAAATTTATTTTGTTTGTCCTTAAAAATGTCAAATAAGAAATTAATGTATTTCTAGAAGGCTCACTATCGGTTTATTATTAATTGTATTTTCTTTGTCCAATATGATCATATTTTAATAAATTCTTCTTACACTACATTTTTTATGTTTTGAAATTTAAAAAATGGATAAATTAAAACAGGGGGTTGCTTTTTGTTTTTGTTTTTTTTTTTTATGTACGGAAATATGAGTTTGAAAAAGAAGAAGGAAGAGATTTAATTAGTGCAATATGAGGAATTCAATAATTGAACTCAACAACAACACTGCCCCTGCACGTAATTTTTTTTTAATTTCTTTTTGGACAGTCATTTTCTCTTTTGGAGTTGCTTATAGGTTTTAATAGATACGTGTTACATAATATTAAATGCAAAACTAAAAAATTATGACGAATTTTTACATATAGCCACTAAAAAATACTTTAATTATGATCTATATTTATAGTGTAGGTAATTAATTATATTTCGTAACTATAGTTATAGCAGTATTTGTATATTTTGGTATAAAATTCCTGTAACATTTGTATAATTAGCTATAGAATTCGCATTTTTTGTATCACATTTGTATAATTCGCTATACAATTCGTAGTTGTGGTATAGTGTTTGTATATTTCGCTATAAATTCGCGCACAACGTTTGTATAATTTATTATACAATTTGTAATATTTGTATATTTCTTACGCAATTCACATTTTTTGTATAGTGTTTGTATAATTTGTTATACAATTCGTGTACAACGTTTGTATAATTCGTTATACAATTCGCAGTGTTTGTATATTTCGCTATATAATTCGTGCAATATTTGTATAATTCGCTACACAATTCGCGTGTAGGTATATTTAACACAGTTCGCTATATAATTCTCTGTACAAACTCAAATTGTAATTATACAAATATGTTGATCGCGAGTTATAATTATTTCAAATTATAACTATGATAACTAATTAACTATATGTGTGTTTATTCACGTAATTTTTTGATAAATAAATATCGAAAAAAGCCCAATTGATCATGAAAAGTTGTAAAATAAATTATTCAATGCAATTTGTGTTTAAATAGTCAGTAATTTATTGATCAAGTAATGTGTTGTTCAATCATAAATTATTTTTTTCTTTCAAATTGATACAATTCCCTTTTTGACTTTGGTGTTGTAATGCAAAAACAAAAATTGAATGGGTGTACAATAGAGAACCTAATTTGTTTGTTTTTTGTCTTTTAAGACCATAACTTTATGAAAGTTGGTGGGTAGTTGTGGGCAAGTCTTAGCAAATAAAAAGATGTGCCTAGTGTAACTTTTACTAAAGCCACCTTGTTTCTTTTTGCATACATAAAAATAATTTTAAATTAATCACTGTATTTTATTCATTTTTTTATGACAATTTTAATTGCTGTTTTGAAGTCCTTTATAATTTTATTTGAAAATAATATATCATATATATATATATATATATATAATTAATACACAGATATATACCAGCTGAAATTAGTAGGTACATTGTACCTGCCCTTAAATATATGTAATTTTCATGGTTTGTTACTTTCTTCTTCTTTTGGTCCTTGAATATTTTTTTACCAATTTGGGGAAAATAGAAAGAAAAAAGGTCAATATCATGCAAGTTGTTTTTTTCAAAAATATAGCATGCATGCCATGCATCTTCTTCTTCTTTTTTTCCCCGATTGATATCCAGTATCCACATTTGTGCCGTGTAGGGTCCATTAGGAGAAAACATTTTCTCTCAAAGATTTTTCCTTTCCCAGGGCTTAAACTTGAGACCTCCGATTAAGAAAGGAGCAACTTCATCTGCTGCACCACATCCTTTGGTGATTCCATGCTCCTTTTTTTACTTCACTATCATGCCCATCTCAATTAGTGTTCCACTTTTTTATATTTTTAGAATGAATAAATATCTCTATTCGGGAAACTCGTTCTTAAAAAAAATTATTATTTATAATTTTTATTAAATTAATTTTATCAATAATGTTTTACAAATCTAAATTTGACTATTGTTACTTTATGTAGTTATTTAATACTAAGGTTAGTATGTAAAAAAAAAATCTCTCTGCTGCTATATGGACAAGTAAATATAATTTTTTTTTAGTATAAGGATCAAGTAAAATTAAACGAACCTGTGTTGGATTGTTAGTTTGACTCTCAAATGGAGGAGGAATACCTATAAATAATAGTCTTATTTTCTATTTACTACTTTAAAAATTATATTGACAAAAAACAAAAATAAAAGGCTATGAAGGTGTTAATAAGATTTTGTATTTTCATATTTTCTTCACAGAAACTTTGGTTAATAATTTTGCTTAATTTATTTCACAGTGAAAAGTTGAAGCATGACAAAAGCTACCCTCATCATTACTAAAACACAAAAGTTATTAACTTCTACATAGTTAATTAATAAAATAAATTAAACTTAAAGTTATATTCATTCATATGCTCTCTTTTTTTTTCTTTCTTTTAAATATAAGTTGCGTACATAATGTGTATGGAGGTCATTAGTTTTGTGGCCATATTTGATAACTTCCCCTTTAAGATATAATTTTCAAAAATAAAATAATTGTTGCTGGTTTTGAATTATTTTCAGAGAATTCCAATTATTAACGACAAGAAATGTCAAAGTTTTGAATGAGTAAACGAAACGTATTACAACTTTAATTTATAAAGTTACTAAATTGACATAAAATGATGAAATTTAATACTAGGGTCTCCACCTGCCTTTTATATTAGCTTAGCTAGCTAGCTAACTTCATAACATAAATTTTTTTTAAAAAGTTTAACCATGGGGCCAATGATTAAAACCCTTTTGATATGATTGAAATATGTTGTTGAGTCTATCCAATTTCACCTTGACATTCTCCTTAATCGTAGTGTTTAAGGAACGTTATTGATCGACAATGGAGTCAGAATTTTAATTTAGGAGATTTAAAATTTAAAGAAGTAGACATATGAACTTGTCGAAGAGGGATCAATATTTACTATAGGTAGACAAAAGATTGTTTTAACCATGTGTAAATAGTATAATTTTTCGTTGAAGGAGATTTGAATCGAACCTAACGTTCATAGAGCTAATTTATGACTACGTACTTGTTACTTGGAGAAGTATTAATTATACTTTTGTGGCGAAGGAAATGTGATGAGTATTTTGGATGAGGAAAATGTAAAGATGTAACACTTGGACCTAGTTACTCAATTTTAAAAGCTAATTTATGAGCAGACTACGGTTTAAATTCGTATAAATAGATTATTAATTAGGTCATTCTTTAATTAATATGAAATTTTAACCCACTCTAACACTTGTTTCACGCTCAATTAGATATAACTCATACACCAAATGCTATCATACAAGAAGGATTATTCAAATCGATATAAATAGCTGACCGTATGGATAAATGTTAAAAATTTATATTCTTGCTGGAAATCATTGAGGTTCTAACTTGTACGTGGGTCCTTCAAAAGCTGAAAATGCTAAAGAGTTTATATTTCTTCCTTCTTTTCAAGAATTGCGTTCTGGCCATATAAGCTTTTGTTTTTCTTCCTTTCTTGAACAACTTTTTCCCAATTCAACCAAAAACTCAAAACATTTTCTTCAATTCAAACATTAATCTTTTGACTTCTTATGATTGATGATGTCATCATGAAAATTCACTTTGGATTATATGAAATGATGATTGAATTAATAGTAGGTGCATTGGCGTGTCAAATGCACAAAAATAATTTACTACGCTTATTTCTACTACTTATATATTAGTGGCAATAAGCAAACATGTCTCGATCGACATATATGCTTAAGCAAGCAGCTATCAATTGACATGTCTTCTTCAGTTGGTTCAACTGTGATTTTACAATATTACCCCCTAATAAATCATTTTCTCAGTTGTTTCAGCTGTGATTTTACTATATCACCCTAATCAATTATTGTAAGTGATAAATTGAGACTGAAAAATAATTTATATTGACTGCTTGCTTGGGCAGCTTTCGATGGGCCAATAAAAAATAATTTGTGGGCTTTTTAATTTAATCTTTTCAAGGCAGCTGCGTACTGACGTGTCTGCATCAACAAATTCATAATATTTCTTTAGCTGCTTCAATTATAATTTCACAATATCTTCTAAAATATATAGGAAAAATCTATCAATGTCAAATAAATTAAGACTAATAAATAATTTATATTAGGCCCGTACTTGCATAAACTTTCGCCGCTAGTATAACTTTAAATAGCAAAAAAAAACTTTCAAATTTCTTATACATTTTATTTTTTGATTTTAAAGTGGAGATCTTTTATAAAGAAAAACATCATTAGTCAATTTAATTAAAGAATAAGTCAATTTGTGACAATCCATTATTATCAGGGTATAACGACCAACCCCACAAATGCAAGTACATTTAATGTTGGACTACGAAATTAGAAAAAGTGATTAATGAAATTTGATTGAGGATTTTTTTTTTTTGTGTATAACCACTAAAAGTATCTTAATTATGCTTTATTGTTATAATTAAGGTAATTATATTTTGTAACTATAGTTATAGCAATATTTATATAATTCATGCAATATTTGTTACGTTTGTATAATTTGCTATACAATTCACAATTTTTGTAGTGTTTGCATATTTCGCTATACAATTCGTGCACAACATTTGTATAATTCAATGTACAATTCAGAGTGTTTGTATATTTCACTATACTATTTGATTCACGCATAACTTTTGTATAATTGCGCACAATGTTTGTATTAATTGTGTGAATTATATAAAATTCAAGTTGTAATTACAACTAGATATTTGTCGTGAGTCATAATTAATTCAAACTATAGCTATGTTAGTTAATTAACTAGTATATATTTGCTTATCTACTTAATTTTTTCAAACTTAGAGGAATTTTCACATATAGCCACTCAAAAATATCTTAATTTGGCTTCATAGGTATAGTTTGGATAATTATATTTCGTAACTCTAGTTATAGCAACATTTGTATAATTCGCACAACATTTGTATACGTTTATATAATTCGCTATATAATTTTTATATAAGGTTTGTATATTTCACTATACAATTTGTGCACAACGTTTGTATAATTCGCTATAGAAATCACAGTGTTTGTATATTTCGCTACACAATTTGCTTCGTGCATAATTTTTGTATAATCACACACATCATTTGTGTAAATCGCACTAATTATACAAAACTCAACTTGTAATTATAGTTAGATATTTGTCGTGAGCCATAATTAATTCAAATTATAGCTATTTTAGCGAATTAACTAGTATATTTTTTTGTATAACTTACACAAATCCCATTGTGTAAGGAACACATTTCAATTTGTCCCTACTCTTTTCAAATTTACCAAAAAAACCCTTTAAAAAGTCACTTGTTGATACATGTTAATTGTAGTTACTCTCTCTTCTATAAATTAAGTTATTTAATGACATTCAAACTCTTTCCAAAAAACCCTAACAGATTCCTTCAGAAAAAAGGAGATAAATTTTGAACTATAAATTAAGCTAATTAATGTCAATAAATCTATTTTTCATTAAAAAAAACTCATTGGATTCCTTTAGAAAAATAAATTCAAAATTTGAATTCAATATTATTGGATCCCTTTTCTATTTTTGTGGTTGATGCTACTGGAGAAATCATCGTTTGGTTAGTTCCATGTCTTCTTAATTCCGTTTGGTTAGTACCATTTTCAAAAGAACAGAGAAGAGAAGGTATAAATATATCAATTTTGTTCATTTGGAAATATGGGAATCTGAGCCTTTGATGGTGTGAATGGGAAATACTTTTTCAGGTATCAATTACCCAGATCAAGCACCTAATTTTAAGTATCAAGTATTTTCTAGACAAAAAAACATAAAACTTATGTCAGGTATGAATCATCAATAGTTTGATAAGCACAAACACTCCTTCTTAAAGTGTCAAGTACCTAAATGCAATACTTAATTTTAAGTAACGAAGATCTATCATTCTAAAAAAATAAAGAAATCCTTCTTCAGGTATCAACTGGTAATCTTTAATTTTAAGTATCAAGTATCTATCATTTTAAAAACACATGAAAATTCTTCTTCAAGTATAAACTGATAAATCTTCTTCAATGAAGTTACCTCGAGGATTTTGGGCATCATCGCCAAAACAAAATGATGGATCATTTTCTTGCGATTTCTCGGCTAATAATGGATCATTCATTTTTTTAAATCTATTTTCATGAAAGTCTCATCGTTGGAATGGTGCCGGTGTGAAACTTCAGAATGAAGAATCCATATGTATCAACGATTGAACATGGACGACTACTATGAAGAAGAAGATAAAAAATGGAAGACACTAGATTTTTGAGGAGAAATCAGAGACTTTTCAATTTTTTCCCTTTTTATTTAGTTTGAAAATAATGATAAAAAATTTGAAATTGAAATTAATCGTGAAAAGAATGATTAGACAACTGAAAAATTGGAGAATTATGTAGATATTGATTAGAATAGTTAAAATTAGGAGATAATTTAAAATAAATTAAAGATGAGTGAGAAATAATAGTCTATGTATCTACAAGTTGAAGAGAGAAAGTAGAAATAAGGTATTTTTGTAATTTTTTTAGAACGATGGGAATTATTAGAAATTATGATAAAATATGTTGTGTAATTGTATAATTTTTCCTATTTTTTTCGGATTGAAGTGTCATTGAAGCCTAATTAGACAACCTTAGTTATTCGATCCAAATGTATTGATAGATTTACCTTGGTAAGCAAAATTATCAATTTTAATTATGATCTATAAACACTTTTTAGCCATTAACTTTCTTACCGGCGATGGATGAAATAAAACTTAAGAATTCCTGGTATATATGATATGACATTTTAAGCATGTAATTTAAGGTTGGATAAACAAGTTTAATATTTGACAAGTGTCTCTCTACTTTAATTTCACCATTAACAACTAAAGTTGAGGCTTTTAAGTAATAATAAAAAAGTAATAACTTTAACCAACTTCATATAGATATCTTGCCTGCAGTATTTTGCCAGAACTGACAGAAGATCATGTCCACTAGAGATCATGATTTCTTTAAATTAATTTAGTACTAATTTATTTATCGTTAAGATTGAGGTGTCATTAATGTAAAGCCTGATTAGACATTATTGTCTCTGTTTTATTTTGTTAATCATGGTTCCGACGTTTAACAAAGTAAATAAAGTTATAACATTTCTATATTCTTTTCAGTTATGTGATTCTTCTCATAGGAGAAATCTTTGCCAAATCATTTAAAAAAAAAAAAAACTCAATTGTAACCAGTCAGTAAGCATATCAATATTTCTCTCATTTTTATTTTATTTATTTTGTTTTAAAAGAAGCAAATACCACTATTGAAATCAATATTTCTTTGGATTTGTTTGCAAAAAGGGTTTCAGGTAAACACCCCCCTTAAAAGCAAAAGGTGTTGCTTTACAGAGCACTATAAAAACTGCATAAACTAAACAAATAAAACATACTCCTTCCGTGTAAAAAAGAATTACCTGGTTTGTTTTTGCATGAAATTTAAGAAAAAAAAAATCAATTGTATGATTCTAAATTAAAATTCTGTTAAATGTATCAAAATACTATTTATTCTTAGAAAGTTGATAATTTCTTCGTCCATTTTTATTTATCTCTTATTTACTTGGCATTGGCACTTAGATTACATAATAATAAATGATAGGAATAATTTTTACCTTTTGAACATCTCAAAATAATATAGTGGACTAAAAGAATATTAAAATATCGCCCAAAAAAGGATAATTTTTTTTAAAGAAAATACAGACAAAAAATCAAGTCATTTTTTTTTAAAAAAAAGGGCAAAAAAAACATTATTAATTTTACATGTTTATAGGAGATTTGCTTTGATAGTTAGTGGAATCACATCGGTCAATTCTGCTCCACCAATCTCTCCGTTGGGGTATTAGTTCCCGTTGACATCGTACCATAAGATTCCATATTACTACTCTCTCTCAGTTCACTTTTTTTTTTTTCACTATATCATTTATTCACGTCAAAATTTTGATTAAAATTTTAATTTTTATCATATTAATATGAGAAGTATTACAATTTATAATATTTTTGTATAATTTTTAACTATTTAATTTTAAATTTAACTTTGAAGTTTAGTAACTTAAAAAATGAAATAGTAATAAATAAAAGTAAACTATTACAATTTAGTTTTGGCCCAAAAATAATGAAGTACTCCATTAGAGTTGTTATTCAATATTTATATCAAGTTAATAAATATAGGTGTATTTATAAATCACTTTTTTATATTTGATGTTTGATATAAATGTGTATCAACAAATTGTACTGTCGTGATAACTGATATTCACTTGAAGGAAAGAATAATTTCTAACTATTCCTTTCTACTTTAACTGTTACGCTCCAACTCATACTTCTTTGCTTCTCGTATTTCCACAATGAAAAAAAAACATGGAGTAGCAAATAAAAAGTAAAGACGAAAATTATTGCATTCAAACTTACAGGACTTTGAACATATATATTTCATTGCATTACAATTTAAAAAAAGAAAAAGAATTAATGGCAAAATTCCATCATAACTATATATATATTGGACTAGACCTTTTTTTTTTTTTTTTGAAGATTTCCAAAATGACCCAAAAGGGAAAAAAATAAGACAAAAAACTTGCATGAAAGCAGAAATTTATACATGCAATAAAAGCATATACAATCTTCATAGCTCCCAATCTTCTTCCCAATTTACAACGTCACCGAAACGTTGTTTGTTATTGCATTGGCCACCACATGCATCAAATTCCCAATAGAAATATATATAGATTTTATATACTAGCAAGAGATCAGAGAGAGCTCGTACTTAATTAAGCACCACCAGGCGAAGCTTGCCTCATCAAATCCCTGTAAAATTTCGAAATGAATTTCTCAGCAGCTTCATCAACTTGACTGTCTTCTTCAACATCTTTAAGTGGAAACGGTGAGTCCGTAATCCTCAGTTGCCTCACCGTAGGAGTCCTTCCAAATCCCGGCAAGTTATTCACCGGCGACGCATTCGCACTCTGAAGCATTTCCAAAGCCTTCATGACAGCCGCATTCATCACGACGACATCGTCATCTGCGGTGGCCGGCGCGTGTGCACACGGAAAGAGATGAGCGTGGTGCTTGCCACGCTTGTTGAAGTTGAATGGAAGGTGAAAAGTAGGGTACGCCGGGCTGTTACTGCAACTGAACTCGGATGAAGCGCGTGCACACACGGATTCAATGGTTGAGGAAGAAGCTGAAGAGGAAGAGGGAGAGGAAGCCCATTGGTGCGTGTGGTGGAAGATGAGATTGTGAAACGCAGCTTTGCTAGCAATTTTTCCACGCTTCATTAATAAGTTGAGATCGAGCATGAATTTTCTCTTTGAGATTCCTTTTCTCAGCATGAAGAAAGCTATTCGCACCATGTTCCAGAATTTCTTTGCTATAACTGGCAAATTTTGCTCCATTTTTTAATCTCAACTAAATTCTGGTATATTCGAGAATTGCTTTTCTTCCTTGAGAATTTGGTTTTCGACTGAGAAAGATGGAATTTGTGATAGATTTAAGAAAGAAGAAGATATGAGGGAAAAAAATGTTTTTGATTTGTTGGAATGGAAAATGTGTGGACGTGTAAAGGGGTATTTATAGGAGAGGAACACGACGCTCTGAACTACTTGTATTTCTCTTGCTCGTGTTTTATATATATATATTTTTTATGAGATGAAACTCAGATTATTTTGAATTTGCATCACATAAAATTTCGTTCGAAAAAATGGTTTTTATAAAAAAAAAATCATACTCAAGAAATGAATTTAGAGACTTTTAATCAAGAAAGAAATAATTTATCCACTAAATCAGATCTTTTAATAATTTTATTTTAAGTGTTAATATTCGAATTGTGTAAAAATAAAAGCGAATCGAAAAAAATGTTATTGATTTATTGTTATCAGATTATTGGATTAACAAGTTTTTTATGATTTTACAAAAAAAATATCGAATTATCGGTTCAGTTTCGATTTTTAGTTGGGTTATTGGGTAAATTGATAACTCATTAAGACTATAATAATTTCTACTTTATCCCTTCATAAATATTAATAATTTTACATCACTTGATACTAAATCGATACTAGTAAGTCATGTATTTGCTTGGTTTTCAATGTATAACCCTTTTGTTGGAAAGTAAATTATAATATGAGGTCAAATATTGCATATTATTAATAGAGATGATAGTGGGGCGGGGCGGATGTGGGTTTAAAGTTATGTGGGGCGGGGCGGGTTTAGAGCTATATGGGGCGGGTTGCGGATTTAATGTTATATAGGGCGGGGCTGGGGCGGGGGCGGGGCGGATTTAGAGCTATGCGGGTAAAGTTATGTAGGGCGGGGGCGGGACGGTTTAAAAAAATTGTGGGTTTAGCTCAACCCACC
>JBCEWC010005020.1:0-25851 GCA_038996855.1 Solanum aculeatissimum | reverse complement strand
TTTTGGTCCAAAAATCTAACGGAGGGTATAAGTGGTCTATTTTGCATAGTTCAGGGACAATTTTGACCCTTTTCCGTATCTATTATTCTTATATCATAATTCTCGATTTTTGTATCTATCTATCTCAGATCGTTATGTTCTTAAGAATATAAAAAATGTGTCATATCCTTTCTAATTATTCTCTTCAATTTTTTTCGGTGTACCTCACGCACTTCTTCTAAAACGTGTTATACTCAATCATTCATTCCTCCTTTTGGTGTAGTTGCACATCATTTTCTTACATGTCTGAATTGTCTCAACTTCGCTTCTCTTATTTTGTTAGGCTCCTCCTATAGATTCGTTTCTAATTCTATCCTCTTAGTACGTTCACACATTTATCTGAGCCCCCTCATCACCGCTATCGATCTTCACATTCTTGTCTAGTCAATATGTTGCCTCATATAACAATATAGATTTAACCATCAATTCATATAACTTACTTTTAAGCCTTGATGAGTACTCGAGTACTCCAGATACAAGTCTATTTTATCTATTTTACTCTAACATGATATGCACGACTTCATCATCAATTTATTCATTTCCTTAAAATACATATCCAAAATATTTAACTTTTTTAGGACTTGTATATCGATCTTCTAAACAGTTAGCGCAAATAGATATTTATGTAACACATTGTATGTGCACTTTTTGATACTTTTGTGAAAGACAATTGGACACAAGTTGACTTTGGGACATGGGATGGAGGTGTTATTCATAAATGTCTCTATCCAAGTACTATATGTAAGTAATTTCCCTCTCAATAATTGCCATTTTCAATTGTATTTCTTTACGTTGGGTTTGATCTATGTTATTGAAATTCAGTTAAGGTACGAATTTATGATAAAAGAATAATGCAAGTAGATTACATTTGGTAGGTGGGGAGAGACCTTACAAGTCCTTTTTTCAAGAAAAAGAAATCTCGCTCGATGTGGTGTGTATTAGGTGGTTCGGTTTGATTTTATGTATTATTAATTTTTGATTTTTAAATACGATAAACCAATAAGATGTTTGTTATCGATTTTTGATACTTAACAATTTGGTTTTCGATTTAACCAATAAGAAAATGCTCATATAAAATAATTAGGCATGCTAGGAGAATAAAGTAGCTAACATAAAAAAGAAGGAAAAATTACGCGGATAAACAAAATATATATTAATTAATTAGCTAACATAGTTATAGTTTGAATTAATTATGGCTCACAACAAACATCTAGCTATAATTAGTTAATGGAATAATTACTTATTTGAATCCCTTTTATAAAATATTTACTGTTTTTAAATATATTTTTTATTTATTACCTGGATGTTCAACATTTGAAAAATATTTACCATTTATAGCAACTGCATTATGTATTAAAAGTGAATTATACATGTAATATATATATGTTATAAATGAATTAAAATGTATTATACTTATTTTGATTAAAAAAACTATACTGGATATTAAAAATGAATTATGCATGTAATGTAAATGAATTACACTATGTATAAAAAATATATTCAAATTATAAAAATGTATTATACGTGTCTTAAAATATGTTAAACTTATATTTTGTTAAATAATCTATATTATGTATTAAAAGTGAATTATATATGTATTAAGATCATATTGCTATAAATGATAAATATTTTCTAATATGGTATATATATGTAAGTTCCCCTTAGTTAATTAGCTAACATAGTTATAGTTTGAATTAATTATGGCTCACAACAAACATCTAGCTATAATTATAGTTTGAGTTTTGTATAATTCGTGCGATTTATACAAATATTGTGCGCGATTATATAAAAATTGTGTGCGAATCAAATTTTATAGCAAAATATACAAACGTTGTGAATTGTATAGCAAATTATACAAACGTTGTTCACGAATTGTATAGCGAAATATACAAACACTATACCAAAATTGTGAATTGTATAGTGAATTATACAAATATTGCGCGGATTATACAAACGCTGTTAAAACTATTATTACGAAATGTAATTACTCAAACTATAACTATAAAAGCATAATTAAAATGTCTCTTTTTACTACTTATAATTCATCAAAAAGAAGAATAAGAAGCAAAGGAAGTGCAATATAATTGACTAAATGTGAAATACTTTGAAAGTATAAGTTACTATAACTTAAATAGTACATGTAAATCGGCCATCCAGTGCAAATCCTATTTCTGGAAAAAGCCCATCTAATTTTTTGGGCCCAACAGCGGGACTTCTCAGTGTAGACCATGGGCTGCTCTGGATGGTATTTAATTTTTGTTTCTTAAAAAAAAATAAAAAATATTTTTTATTTTTTTTATTATTATTCATATAATAAAATTTTATTATTTAAAGTATTTTTATTTATGATTTAATTTTGCTAGACTCCGCCACGGAGCATAAGTTTGGTGTTTTTTATTTTGTAATATAAACTTCTACCCTCATCATTAATAAAATAAAATCGCTACGCAAAACTTCATACGATCAAATTTATGTTCCAAAATACAAGTTATGTGCTATAAGAGATAAGTTTAGTATATGAACTTCTTAAAGTATAATGTTACATAATTTATACAATAACAATAACATATTCAGTTAAATTTCACAAAGTGAAATCTAGAGAGGATAAAGTGTACGCAAATCTTATCACTAACTCAAGAAGATAAAGAAACTGTTTTCGATAGATCCTTGACTCAAATGTATCCACTCCAAACAAGAGAAGGAAACAATAAATATAGAGTAATGGCTGAAACGAAGAGCAATATCAATTCTATAGGGGAAAAAATAAAAACCGTATAATAATCAAACAACAGTAACAATGCAACCGAAAAAAGCTCGACTAGTCCTATAATAAACCTAAAAATCATCAAAAGGTAAGAACAATGTTCTACTCCTAACTACTAGCCTTTTGTCCTAATACGTGCTCTTCACTGATTTTTATCTAAGATCACGTCTTCGATGCTATGAAGTTACGTCATATCCTGTCTAATCACCTTCCCCACTCCAAAACACATAACTTATACCTAATGAAATGTTTTTTTTACCTTATGCTTTTTTTAAGTATTATATAATAGTTTTATCTATTTTTTATTAAATAAAGTGCTATAAAACACAAATTAAAATCTCTCAAAATAGAAGCCACGAAGAACGGCTCAACTAATGGGAACCCAAATTCTCGTTGCGCCCGCCAAAACATTCCATTTCGGCGAATCCAAAAGTCATAAATTATTATTGACATTAATATGTTTATACTATAATTAAATATATTTTGTTTTTTAAGTAACATATAAAGATTATCGGGAGAGGTGATTAGTCAGGATATGCCGTAACTTCATCTCATCGAGAAAGTCGCATAATAGGTAGAATGTCAATATAGTAGGGATAGAATGATGTGTGAACTTGTGATATAATAGAATTAGTCGTGTCTTTATATCTTGTGTTGTTATTATTTGTCTTATATTTGTTATTTTTATTGTACTTATAATAATCATTTATTTTTCACTTTATATCTAGTATCTTCTGCTTTTGGAGCTTAATATTTTGAAACGAGAGTCTTCCGAAAACAACATCTCTATCTCTTTGAGGTCGTGGTAAGGTCTTTGTATATTTGACCCTCTCCAAATCCATTCCATTCAATATGTTGTTATTGTTATAAAAATTAAAAAAAGAACAAATTTAATATTATAATTTTATATTGATGTCTTTATTATGAAATAAAATTAAATAAATAATTAATCCTCAACTTTTCAAGAAATTCTTCCACACCCTAATCTTCTCCATAATATCTTCCTAATCCTATCGTAAATTTATTTTATTTTTACTAAAATTAGAAAACTTTCAAAATATAATCAAATTCTTTAATTCTTGATTTACAAATAAGCCGTCCTTTTTTTCTATTATTTGTATGGTCGGTTAAATTAATAGTCATAGGATTAAGGTTTTACTGCACATTTAATTTTGACCTAATCCGAGTAATTAATTGATTAATAACTACTAAACCCAAGTTTATACCGTGGTTTAAATGTTTAACCAATTTCGTCAACTAAAAGTCTAAACTTTTAACCATAGTTAACAGTCTCCTATAAATGCCAGCAGCCATAAACCCTTTAGCTTTTCTTTCCCATGCCAGTTGTTCCGTTTCTTTACTTTTTTTTGAGAAAAAAGCAAAAGATTTCAGCTTTTTTGCTTTGTTAGTTTATTGAAGAAGACGACAAATCCCGTAACGTTCGCACTACATGGTAAAAGAATTTTTTATTCGAATTAAAGTTTCTGTTTTCATCGATAAATCCAATGATTTAAGCAAATTTTTCAATTTTTTTGTGTGTGTTTTTGTTTTAAAGCTGACAGTTGTTTGGAGATTTGTTTTCTATTTGAAAAGCATGGAGTTTAGTTGTTTTTGCTGAAGAAAGTGTAAAAAAAGTGCAATTTTGGAGGAAATTTGATGAGTAAATCCAAATGTTTAAACAATCGATTTTTTGAATGTTTTCAGATTTGTTTTCCATTGGAATAGCTTGGAGTTTAGTTGTTTTTGCTTTAAAAAGCGTAAAAAAAAAGGTTCAATTTTGGTGAATTTTTAAGATTTTTTGACGAGTAAATCCAAATGTTTAAACTTAGTGTTTTTAGATTTGTTTTCCAGTAGAATAGCTTGGATTTTGCTGTAAAAAGTGTGCAAAAAGTTGAATTTTGGTGAAAATTTGAACTAATTTGGGATTTTTTTTAAATTTCTGGGTGAAGGTGCCGAGCGTGAGCGTGGATCCGGATCGGGAATCGGAGCCGTTCGTTGAACTTGACCCGACGGGGAGATACGGGCGGTACGACGAGCTTTTGGGTTATGGAGCGATGAAGAAAGTGTACAGAGCGTTTGATCAGGAAGAAGGGATTGAAGTAGCTTGGAACCAAGTGAAACTGCGTTATTTCATGGACGATCAGCCGGTGATCGACCGGCTGTATTCGGAGGTCCGGCTATTGAAAACTCTAAAGCATAAGAACATAATTGCATTATACTCTGTTTGGAGGGATGAAAATCGCAACACGTTGAATTTCATAACAGAGGTTTGTACCTCTGGGAATTTGAGAGAGTATAGGAATAAACACAAACACGTATCAATGAAAGCGTTGAAGAAGTGGTCTAAGCAGATTCTTAAGGGATTGGAGTATTTGCATACACATGAACCTTGTGTTATTCATAGGGATCTCAATTGCAGTAATGTCTTCATTAATGGCAATATTGGTCAGGTATATTATTGATCCTCTTGCTTTATCTGTTATTCTATCATGTTTAATCGAGGAGAAGGTCCATCGTCATTGGATACCTTGTTTCAGGGTCTATTGAAAACAGTCTCTCGTTGTTGCTTTATGTGTTATTATCCTTATCTTCATTCAGAAATAGTTTTATTAATTATTCAATGTCATAACTGTTTTATTCAACCCAAAAAGGATAATGTTGATTATACCTTGACATTATTGTGTTGTTCATATGGGAGCATTCATATCATTTTTATGAACTTGAGAACTTCGAAGGAAGTATGAGTGATATCGAGCTTTATTTGTGTTGTGTTTATGAAATAGGTTAAGATTGGTGATTTGGGTTTTGCAACGATAGTAGGGAAGAGTCATTTAGCACATTCGGTTCTTGGGACCCCTGAGTTCATGGCACCGGAGTTGTATGATGAGGATTATACAGAGCTGATCGATATCTACTCTTTTGGGATGTGTGTTTTGGAGATGGTGACGTTGGAATTACCCTATAGTGAGTGTGATAACGTGGTGAAGATATACAAGAAGGTAATATCCGGAGTGAGGCCTAAGGCCCTGGACAAGGTTAAAGATCCCGAGGTCAAGGAGTTCATTGAGAAGTGCCTTGCTCAGCCTAGGGTTAGACCCTCTGCTTCTGATCTCCTTCGAGATCCTTTCTTTGACGATATTAATGATGATGATGACGAAAATGACGATGAAGAGCATACTAGTAACAACTATTGGCATGCCTAGATCAGCCATTGCTATTATTTGCTAGTATTAGTTAGTTGTATTTAACTTTTGGTGTGTAGTTTTGATACTGTATTTGTTGCTTATACTGTTTTTGCCTTTTTATGAAACTATTGCAAAAGAGAAAACAATAGAAAGAGTGGATTTTAGTTAACTTGTACATACATTTTATATCAAATACTATAGGAAGATCGAAAGTTGGCTTGTATTCTTTCACAATTCTTCAATGTCATTATGTTTCATTCAAATTACTTGTAGGCAATTGGACCCAAGAGTATTATCGTTAATATATAATTACTCGCATCAGACATTTATCTCAAATCATAGTAATACATCAGAAGTCTTACAAGTGATACTTATAATGATATCGAGCTGGAATATCAAATCATGGTTATACATTAAAGTCTTGCACGTGATACTTAGAGGGGCATTCAACCACTTGACTATAAGGAGAGGGGCATTCAACCACTTGATCATGCATCTATTAGTTTGACGTAAACCTCGTACATGAATCAACCTTTCATACCCTTGAAGTGATAGGACAACCAAATCTTCCTATTGGGGCAAGTCAAAATTTTGGATTTGGTAAGAGCAAAGTCAAAATTTTGGAAGGAGATTGATTCAAATTCTATGAAAGAAAACAAAAATAGCCTTTGGCATAATGTAATGGTTTTATTTATTTAGTTAAAAAACATGAGATGGAACTTGGAAGCAAAGTAAAGAAGCAGTTGACATACTCAAGTTGTCGCCATTTTCTATTTGTTG
Organism: Solanum aculeatissimum; assembly: GCA_038996855.1. NCBI lineage: Eukaryota > Viridiplantae > Streptophyta > Magnoliopsida > Solanales > Solanaceae > Solanum > Solanum aculeatissimum. The sequence goes on along the minus strand of JBCEWC010005020.1, from coordinate 19,083 downwards.
GAAAAAAACAAATCCCATTAATTTAAAATATTCTAAAATTAATAAACAAAAACACCAATAATATTTGTTGGCGTGTGTTGCGTTTCCATTTCCCCACTTTAATAAATCGAATAAAAAATGAATAAATCAAACACCATCACTAATATTTGTCGTGGGGAATGATAATATTTTTTAAAATTTTTAATAAAAAATAAATTATTATCGGAGAGTCTCTTCGGATTCTCATATGAGATTACATCGAATATATTATTTTACCTTCAAATGAATTTTTTTTGTTGAATCTAGATTAGTTAAGTTCAAATAATTCTTTTTATATTTAATAAAAAATATATAATTTAAACCACAAAAATGCAGTTATTTTTTCTGACTAAATTCAAATTAATCGAACTCTAAAAAATCAACCACGAAATGAAAAATAAAAAGTAGAGAATAAATAGAAAAAGTATTAGCACTACATAAAATTTAAAAAATGGTTGAATCGGAAAAGTAGGAAAAGGTCAAAAAAGGAAAACAGCTGTTTTTAGACTAGGGCCATATGCAACATAATAATTTCTTCACAAGCGTCGGAAAGATCTATATCACGATAAAATATTTCCTAACAAAGATAATTTTGTGCTAAAAAATATTTAAATTTGAGATCTCTGATTAATGATATAAGAATATTTACGACTCTGCTAGAATTAATTTATTTTTAAAAAAATTAAGGTATAATTTATTATGAAATTGCTTGTACTAAAATCAAGATCCAATAAAATAGGGGATTTAATAATCCCACATTGGTAAAAGTTTAGTCCGTAATTAATATTTATATCAAATTATATTAATTGTCGATGATCAAAATATAGTAGTAATAATAAACTATGTATAACAATATATATATATATGAAACATGTGTCATGTATTTATTAAATTAATATAAATATCAAATACGAATAAATTATTACCTCTCACGTTCAATCTCGAGATTGTTATCTTTTATCATAAATCATAACATCTGTTAATTTAAAAAAGATAGAAAATTTTCTTTTCATTAAATGCCTTGGATATGCAAAGATTATTAAAACTTTCATCTATTCGTCCTTGACTATATATGTAAAAAAATATTTCATAAATTTAAAGAAATATTTATAATCGTGCGAAGCGCAAACCACTTACCTAATTAGTTTATAATTAAGATTAATAGTAATCATCACTTAAGCCAAGTCCACTTAATTCCCTAAACAAATTTTTTATATTTAAATTAAATTATATTCATTTGATATTTTAAAATAACAAATTAGAATTTCAAAAACTATAAAAAAATAACTATAAATTGTAATGTAATTTATTTATATCAATTTGATTGAAAAATATATATCTCAAAATTTATATTGTTTGACTTCCAAAAAGAAAGTATAACAATTAATTAACTTCCAATGGAGTATCTTTTAGTGTGTATTATTAGGCATATCTTGAAAAAAACATTTTGTAGGTAAAAAGTTGCCTGTAAAATAGAATAAGTGAAAAAGCTACTCGATTTCCGTGAATTCATATCCAGTGAAATCTCATAAGTGGGGTCTAATGAGGATAAAGTGTACATAGAATTTGAAAATTTACCGTCAAATATTTGTTTGGCCATGAACCTTGATCAGAGTTTGAAAATGTAATCTTCAAATATTTTCAGTTCCCGAAACTAAAAATGGATCACAGACATTAAAATGCATGTCCAAACACAATGTAAAATTTCAAGTTTCAACTTCAGAATCTACGAGCAAATGGGAGCGCTAAGATGCCTAGTTTGATAAAATTAGTCTTGAAACTTTTGAACTACTAGGTTCCAACAGTAAAGACAACACAACCTTGTAATGTTCATAAAAGATATGAACTTTGTCCAATTCCTAGTCATTATAGTATGACTATGAATATTACAAGGTAGATTAGAGATCAAGTCATAGCATATAAACCTTGGAAACTATGACCAAATTGTTTCCATCAAGAAACAAGTCAACAAAGACAAGAAAATGCCAAAAAATGGACAGAAATCATGTTAACACATTTAGTAACCTTGCACACTGTCAAACAACAACATTTCTTCTAGCTAAATAGATGGACAATCTTCTCAAGTTTACTGCAAGTGTTTTAGTTTCTCTTCTGTTTATCAGATTCTGTAATGGAGGTGAGTTAATCGAATCCAAGTCTTTTATCAATTTTATTCGCGCTATTGATCCAAACAATGTACTAGGCGCTATTGATCCAAACAATGTACTGTCTTCCCCTTGTTACTATAAGTTACAGGGTGTTAAGTGCAATATACATACCGGTGAAGTCGTAGAAATAAGGCTTGAGAACATGAATCTCAGTGGGATCATTGATGCAGAATCACTCTGCAAACTCTCAAAATTGAGAGTTCTTAGCTTAGCCAGGAATAAGATTGAGGGAACAGTTCCTGAGTCGATATCAACGTGTAAAAGTTTAACTGTTCTTGATCTCAGCAGCAACTTTCTTACTGGAAATTCATTAGTACTACTGCAGTCTTTGACAAAGCTGAAGAATCTTAGAAAACTGAACATTTCTAAGAACAAATTCACATTCTCACAACGTACGATGAGTCTAAAAGCATTGAGACATGTAACCATTAAAGAATCTTCATCTTCAATTTCAGTAAGTGATGATAAAAAGACAAAGAATCATCATATGAATCTGATGGTTTGGGTTCTCATATCTCTTGGAGTTGTGATTGTGTTTGGAGTTTTAGTATTCTTTTATATGAGATGTGGTAGAACAGTTAAGGACAAGGAGGTTATAAAGGAAGTAGTTACCTATCCGTCTCCACGAAAAATTCCCTCAGCTGAAGTTGTTGATGGAGTGTGTAACAATGATGAGAAAAGCTCAGAACTTTTCTTCTTCATGGAAGATATTGAAAAGTTTACGATGGACGATCTTCTTGAAGCAACTGCTAACTTAACAAAACAAGGCATTTGCAGCAGCCTTTACAAGGTACATATGAGTAGCAGTAGTATCTTTGCTGTCAAGAGACTGAAGAAACTACAAGTGGGGCTCAAGGAATTTTCGCGAACGATGAAAAAGATAGGGAACTTGAAGCATCAAAATCTACTTCCACTTGTTGCTTATTACTCTGGCAATGATGAAAAAATGCTTATTTACAAATATCAGAACAGTGGAAGTCTACTAACACTTTTCGAAAGTAAGCCAATTATAAGTCAAGAACTTCAAGTTTCTCATCTCGTTTAATTTCAGAATTTCATCATATTGTTGTTCTTTATTGTTGCAGATTATGTAGAGGGGAAATGGAATTTCCCATGGAAACTCAGGCTGTCAGTTGCAGTTGGCATAGCAAGAGGTTGCGCATACATACACAGAAGTTCAAGGAAAGGCAATGTCATTCCTCATGGCAACATTAAGCCATCAAATATTCTACTAAATGAAAACGGGGAGCCATTGATAAGTGAGTATGGATACTGCAAATTCCTAGACCCCAACAAAAGTAGCCTCTATAAAGACAATGGTTATACAGCCCCAGAGAAAACCTTGACAGAAAAAACTGATGTCTATAGCTTTGGGGTGATTCTGCTGGAACTATTGACCGGTAAAGTTGTGGAGAAGACAGGATTAGACCTTGTCAAATGGGTGAAATCCATAGTGAGGGAAGAATGGACTGGAGAAGTGTTTGATAGTGAAGTTGCCAACTTTGAAATGTATGCTTTCCCTCTACTAAATGTTGCACTCAAGTGTGTGGATCGTTTGCCAGAGGAACGTCCTACTATGGCAGAGGTTTTGGAGATAATCGAAGAAGTTGTGAATGATCAAGAAGACATTTCTCCTTCTTCTATGACTTCTTTTGAATCCACCCCTGGTTCAATGAAGCATGTGTATGCCTCTTAGTTTAAGAGCTTTTCTTCTGTATGTATGTGACATAATCTGCTGAACTCTTACCAAGACTCTTTCAAGTTATTTTTCTTAAACTTTTGGCTAGTTGTGTGAAAGATTCAAGGTGAGAAGATGGAAAAAGAAAAACCAGTCATGTAAGTTTCACAAGTATTCACCTTTTGAAAAATAGTGTTATTGTTTAGACATCATCTTCAATGAACAAAGATTTCTCTCATTATTCTCAGTAGTACTTAAATGTTGACAATCAGTCTACAACAACATGTTTCTTTATCGAACACGAGCTGATTACTTGATACAAAAACTGATATCAGACAATGGCATGCAAGCAAGCACGACGAGGCAAGAACTGGAGTGTTGTACATAATAAAAACTGTATAGTACATATGGCGTCTGATCAGAATCTTAGTACACTGAAGAAGATGATGATGAAATAGCACAGCACATAATTCAAATTATTCCAAGAGAAATGCTGAGCATAAATTAACCACAAAGTTCTAATTAAGTACAAGGTACTGAAGTAAAACAAGTCTTCAACAGACAAAAGTTGATCAGTTCAGAGCATTTTAAGCATTCACAAGATAAAATGGATAAACACCACATTCATAAAAACCTCAGTGTTCAATTATCCTTTTAGACTTTGCTCCTAGTCGCGCGCTATAGGTCATTCCAGAACCATTCACAAAAGCTCAGAAAAAAGCTCTGCTGCCATAGAACACCCGTGAGCTAGTAGTGCTCTTGGGTGTTTGCGATGTCTGATCTGAACTCGAATTACCAGAACTAGTTGTCCCATTTTCAATGTCCAGTGGAAGCTTCATCTTTGCCAATGACTCGGTAAATTGCTGCATACTTTTCATGTACATATCCACAATATCCTGTTGAACAACCTTCTGCTCTGGCTCAATGACCACTGGCTTTGGAAATGCACTGGCAGGCTTGCTTTCTGATATGTTGCTCTCAGCATTTCCAAAATTGTTTTTAACTGGGGGACATTCTTTAGAAGCTGATGCATATTCTTCCCCTGGAGACTTGGAAGCTCCTTGGGTCTCGGAGGACTGAGAGCTTGCAGGATGCAAAGCTGATGGAGAGTCGATGGTCGATATGCTGCTAGGAGGCGAATCACGCTTTGGATATTGGTGGAAATGAGCAACCTCACTTGGAACATTTTCCATATGCACATCGACTTCTGGACTGGGCTGATTTTCTGCATCAGAAGAGACCAAGCTATCTGAGCTTTGAGAGTCTAGATTAGTGCCAGGTATATTGAAGTACTCGGAGACCATAAGATTATTTTCATTTACAATCTTAGGATCTGGGAACTCAATTTTGTCGAAATCATTTGGAAGGGACTCTTGGGCTTCACTGTCTGTCCGAGATGCATCAGTTTCTGATATGGGAAGAGCAGGAATTTCAATCACTTCAGGTGAAGTTCCATTGTAAGAAAGGGACAAGTGCACAAATCCTGCTGGGGAGTGAAAGAGATCAGTAGACGAAAGAGAGAACTCTTTCTCGAGCTTTCCATTTTTCAAAAGGATTTCAGATAGAGGGACTAGTGCAAAGCCCAACAATTGGTCTTCCAGATAATTCCTCACCCTGCTCATCATCCATATCTCACATTTAACAGAACATTTTATCGTACGAACATTGAGCCTTAGATTTTCTTTGAAGACTGGACTTTTCCCACCGCCATTAATGGTTTGAGTGGAGACTGCACTTTCAGGATCACTTGTAAGACAAAGTTTTGCATAAACATCTTGTTTATGGTAAATGCAAATGTTGTGGATATCTCTAGCCTGATGTATGTACACGTCAAGAACACCAATGAAGTCCTCCATGTTGCACGCTTCAGCCTCTTCTCTATGAGCAGAAATTGCCCGGGATAAGCCAGAAGGGTTCTTGCTGAAAAACTCATTGCTCTGCTTCTCAGAGTCGGTGAAAACGGAGGAACCCTTAAATGGTGACACAACAGACTGTGAAGAATCCATGAAGCTGACCACAAATAGAACCTGATAAAATCGAATGACAAGTTCAATATCAGATATCACATCGGCTAAAACTGAACACATAGCTATGACCAAAAACTGAACTATCTCCACAAATTAAATAGCATATCACAGAGCAACAACTAGTAATTGGAGTAGAACTATGTATGTTTTCAACACAAACTTATTTGGGGCACACAACTATACTGGAGTTTTCCATAAGAATTAGCCCCTTACGGATGGTCCCTCCACACTACATGTCACAACCCAAACCCATGATACGTATTGTCCACTTTGGCCCAACAGACCTCGTGGATTTTTCCCTTGGGCTACATAATCATTGAGCCACAGTTTTTATACCTTATAAAGCTCTAAACTTTCCTCTCCCATTCAATATGGAATTCACCTAATGTGTAACATGCACCATCAAACAAGAACTAGCAGCTTTATTTAAAGTGAAAACGTTAACCAATAAACTCGTTAACCTAGTGCAGAAACATATCCGGACCAAGTGACAAGAATTCAGAGCTCATAACTGATAGCATAGCAAATAAAGGATCAAAGATAGCATAGCAAATAGAGCTCCATGTTAATTTTAAGATGAAGGACAATATAGTAGAGAATGAGCAGAAACAGTCAAAATTAGGAAATATACAGAAATTTATGCTAAAGAATCAACACAATCATACTAACACACACAGAACCAAAACCATAAGCTCTTAAGAAAACAGCCAAGTGCACAAAGCATCCTAAGGGTTGTGACGTAGGCAGTCTACCCTGACACAAACATCAGCGATTGATTCCACGGCTCGAACACATGACCTATGGGTCATACAGAGACAATTTTACCTTAGCTCCAAAACTACCGAGAGCATAAGCTCATCAGCAAGCACAAATTCAGAATCTAGTCAACTAGTTAACTCAAGCAATTCTCCCAACTTTAAAAGGAATTCAGCTTCACTCATGCCAAACTGGGAAAAGCTAAAAGGGAGAGGGAAAACCCCCCAAAACACACCAAAAAGAATCACTTCAAAGCTCAGGTTTCTACCTTAAAGTAACAAATCACACAACTCTGATCCTATAAATAAGCAGAACCCCATAAAGTGTTAACTATCCAGCACCTCTGAGAAGTAAATAAAGGTACAACCTTTAACTTCCTCCCAAAGGGTTAAACTTAACTCAGACACCAAAGATAAATAAATAAAGCTACAAACAGAACCCCATAAAGTATTGACTATCCAGCACCTCTAAGAACCAAATATAGCTACAATCTTTAACTTCCTCCCAAAGTTTTAAAACTAAACTCAGGCACCAAAGATACATAAATAAAGCTATAAACAGAACCCATAAAGTGTTAACCATCCAGCCCCCATGAGAAGTGCATAAAGTTGCAATCTTTAACTTTCTCCTCAACTATTTAACTTAAATCCAGCATCAACTCTAGATTTTTTATTTTTTTTTAAAGCTACAATCTTTAACCCCTTTTTCCCCTTCAAGACAAAAAACCAGAAAACTTACCCAAAATCAAGAGCAGAAAACAGTCTAAACTCAAAAACTAAACAAGTAAAAAATTCAAGAATAGAGCAGAAACCAGAACAAAGTCAAAGATAACAGCACAAACAATTAAAAAGTCCAAGAACCCAATTCTTACTTACAGATTAAAGGTCTGATATTGAGCCAAAAGACTATTCAGAAGAGTAATATTAGTGGAAACTGAAGAAAACCCAACTCGAGAAACGAAGCAAGTAGTAGAATAATTGAGATGTGCAGAGAATAAAATCAACAAGAATGATGGTAGTGGATATGGAAGTTTGTCAGAAACCCCCCTAATATTTGTGCTCTAATTTTGTACTATTTGTTGGAATTTTATACTAATATTTGTAGATTAGTATTAAGGGGGGATAGAATTAGGATTTGTTTTGCCTTTTTTAATGCAAAAAGTTTAGTATTAATACCCCACAGTAGACGCCGACCCATTGGCTCACTACTCCAATCAATCAATGGACTTTTTAGTGCGTTTAAACAGTTGGTAAATGCACATTGGAGCGTGTCTACCACCTGCAATTTTCTTGTGATGTGACAAATTATGTATACATTATGATCTTGACGAGGCTAAATATATCAACAATCTCTTCAACACTTTCTTTCAGAATTTTTGATCTTTAGTAAAAATCACATAAGACTAAATATAAGGGTTAGTTCAGTACGCTAAGTTTCTGGTATGCGTAGGTTCAGAGAAAAATTGACTACAAAGTCTATTGTACATAGTTTTATTTTATATTTTTGTTGTTTCCAAAGCTTGTAAAATCGAATTTCTTAGTAAATTTCATTCAAACACTCTTTCAATGTAAATTTTGAAAAGTTTATCGTGTGAGTTCTCAAACGTTTATTAGATAGTTATATTAGCATGTTCTCCACTTAATTATATACACCAACCTCAATTGAAATGGTTTGTTGAGAAGACCATATGCAAAAGTTTTTTTTTTCAACATTTAAACAAAAAGTATTTAACAAAATATACTATCATGTGTTCAGTTGCTCAATCGGAATAAATAGTAATTTAAACATCTAACCGAAATACATTGATGAATTTAAACGTATTCAAATCAGATACGATTTGAATATTGTCAGACTTTTAGCATAAATACAATATTAATGTCAAAGTTACTGAATTCAACAGATTACGTAAATAAAAAATGATTATTTGTGCCTTTTCCACATAAAATCTTGAGCATTGAAAGAGGAATCTTGGGGGAAAAAATCATTTTCAATAAATATGGACGTAGAAAAATTTAATAAAGTTTCTCCATTTGATATTTTTTGTCAAAAAATATGACGTTTTCACATGACTTCTGTTTTGTATTGACACTTTTTGGTGAAGAAAAAGGACAAAAAGATAAGGTTCAATAAAAGGAAAATAAACGTCACGGGTGACCATTTTCTATATTTAGATGAAATAATAATAATTTAATCAGACTAGATTTATAACAAAAAAATAATAATATATTTGACGGTTTTATAAACACGTTTCTATTTGACTAGCTAAACTTAATTACACTCTCGGTCTACTTTGATCTGTCATATGACATGACAAGTGATCTCAAACTCTTGTAGAAGCATGAGGATCTTGATAAAAAGTCGAGAGAAGTGTTTAAAATACTCTTAAATTTGATGAGAATTTAGAATTGTGTTTCACTTATGTTGCAAGATCAGAAGTATATTTAAATTTAGTTAGTCAAGTCGATAGGTGTTTTTAAGACTGTCAATCGTTCGCGAACGAAATTAATAATTCACATCAAGTTTAGGAGTGTTTTTAATACTTCTTTCTTAGTTTATTATAAAAAAGTATTTTATTTACTAAAGTGAAACTTCTTCACGTGAATTGCTTTTTGTGGCAAGGGGAACCCGCAACCGCTACCCTTTGGGTACGCACAGGGTAAACCCTCGCTCCTATGCAATAGCTCGCAAACCTTAGATGAGAGGTAAACTGCACTAGGCAAGTCCGATGCGACAAACTCGACCTAGAAGTCAAACTCCTTACTTTCGCTGAGAAGGAATTTTGAACTTAAGACCTCCAACATGGAAGTATCAAGCCCAAATCACCGAATCACCCGACGACGGTGCTACATGAATAATTATCATTTGAAAAAATTTGATAATTTTGACTCAAAACTTGTATTTATATTAAAATTTTTAACTTAATATGTCTAAATAATATATTCAGATTTGATAACTCAAAAAAATGAAAATATCTATGAATCAAAACCTATAACTTAACTTTAAATACGACTTTTAAAAATAAATATTGAACATCGAACGAGAAATCCAACACCAAACCCTTGTACCTTTTGGTGGAGCCCCATATGATAAAACATCCATGGTTTCTCCGCTAATTGAGGTTTTTTTTAATTCCATAAAGAACATACTTTTTATTTATTTATTTATTTATTTTTCTTTAGTAATTTGCCACATAATTCAAAGAATTAGGACTATTGCCCCAATAATCCAAAAGCTAAAAGCTAAAGTGATATATATGGGGTCCCCAAAAGTTAGATCTTTTTATAAAATTAATTGGTCACCTTCAATATTATATTAAATTATCTAAGATCAATTTGGCTTTTTTTTTTTTGCCATATATTTTTTGTTCTTCTTCATCTTTTCCATAACTTTTCAACGGTTATATAGGATTAGAATGTTCACGATTTGAATAAAAATCGATTTAAATTAATTTTATTTAGGTTTGGTTTAGTTTTTTAAAAATTGATAGTGTTTTATTTGGGTTTGAATTTGTTTGAAAAAATCAAACCGAGCCGACAAATTATATACATATGTTTTATAATTATACGTAAAAATAATTTTAAAGATCTTGTATATATTTTCATCAATTTTATTTTTAAATTTATTTATAAAAACATAGATGTCTAAAACGAGAATATTTATCTTAATGATTTTATGTATATATATGATATGAATGTCTATGAGACTATGACAATTCTTGGTAGGACTAGAAATGTCACAATCTCTTCCTTCTAGGTCAAAATGGTAAATTTTAAAACTTTATTCACAGTAAATTTAGTAATTGAAAGTATTACAATATCAGTCGTTCTAATGATTTTTCGCTTTGAATATATTGTTGTCACTTTTTCTTCTATTTGAATGTATCATTACTTTTATTTTTCTGTATGATTAATAACCGAACAACCAAACCAAAGCAAATCGAAACTGATAACAACCAAACTGATAAATGTATATTATGATTGGTTTGGTTTGGTTTTGAAAATTAAAAAATGATTAAATTGATTTGATTTTGATTTTGATCAATAACCGATCCAAATCGACCTGTGAAGACTATTAGGATCTAATGAAAGGTGGTTGATGTCTATATATTTAATATATAATTAATTATATTTATACATTAATTAATTAAATAATATATATTTGTAATTTTCCCTTCAAATTAAAGTAGGATAAGTGAGAATTTACTAAGTATTGTGTTCCATTAGAGATGAGGAGATATTAAATAAAAAAGTTGAAAGCATTTTTCTAATTATTATTTTTCTTTTTTCCATATGATTATGTCCCATTCAAAACTATATCACTTTTTCCAACTTTAACAATTTGTCTTAATTAAGGTAAAACAAAGAAAGTCATATACTAATATAATTTTATAATTTGAAAAAGATATCTGATTGAAGTTCTGAATATGATAAATATCTAATAGATAACATTTCTTTCTTAGTGATTAGTATAAAAGGCGCAATCATATTAACTAGATCAATAGATATTGAAAAACAAATGAATTACAATTAAAAAAATCTTTATACTTCATTATTAAAGAATGTGATGATCAGACGAACAATATTCATTTACCTTTTGATCAAAAATTTCATTTTCAATTCCTTTTAAATTTAAATTAATCGGATCAATATAACAAATGATTGTAGCAAAAAAATCTTGATACTCCCACATAAAGTGCCCAATTTGATGACTTCATTTCAATTATCCATAAAGTATGTTTGACACTTGTTGTTTCATTGTATAGTGCCACTCTTAGGTATGATTTTAAAATGGTGCAATTTTCACTTTGTTACCCTCACCCTAACCCCTAAATCAATCACTAATCCTCAACCAACATGCTCCTCTATAATCATCTTTCTTTTTCTAATCATGGTTCGTAGGGGTGTGGATCGATCGGTTAAATTCATTTTTATATATTATCAGTTCGATTTTTTATTTTTCGATTTTTAAGTATGCTAAATCAATAATAAATTAATAAAACATTTTTATCTGTTTCGGTTTATCGATTTTAACTCCTTACGGTTCGGTTTTCGGTTTACCCGATAAGAATGATAATGAAAATTTGCATTAATAAAACGCAGATAGAGTACGAAGACTATGTGTTACAAACTTGCAGAAGCTATATTTAGTTAATTACAAACTAAAATACTAAAGTGGGTAACTAGTCACTTAAGTACAATAAAAATTAAAATAGGTAAAGTATTGGTATAGTATCCCATTACTATTAAATTACTAATGTTTAATATTTACGAAGGGATAAAATAGTAAATTATTCTAATCTTATTGAGTTATCGATTTACGCAATAACCCAATAATAAAAATCGATATCGAACAAATTTTCAAAAAAAACTACATAAGTTAACGTTTAATCGATTTTAACAAACTTCAAATCACTTCTACTATTGTTTATTCTTCTTAGATTTTTGAATCTAAAGTTTCGAACTTACAAAGTTAACTTCACATTTGATCTATGAATTTAAACTCCATGACATTGGCTATTTTTTAAATACAAGACAAAAAAGTGGCTACTTATGCTATTTCTCCTTCCAAATCAGTGGAGCTTAAGCCCATTAAGATAGGCCTCGGCCCAAACCAAAATACATCTACATAAGCCCAAACAAAATACTATTATTGAAAATAAAGGATAAATTAAAGGACAATTTGGTCATTTCATATCTCAATTTGAATATTTAAAATCTCAATCAACTAACGGTCACTTTTTTCACAATATACATCTTTAACATCTCTGAAAATTCCCCAAAAATCTCACAATTCAAAATTCATTGTCTCCATTTTTCTGAGAGACGCTCTCCTTCTCCTCCTCCGCCGTCAAAATCTCGAGCTTTCTTCGTTCAAAAATGTCGGAAAATCGATTCTTAGGCAACATTTCTGCCTCGTCCATCCGAAATCTACTTCCGAAATCAGTTTCAACTAAGAAAAAGTTGAGTTCTAGTCGATTTAAGCACAAAATGAATAGTGAAAATGTTGCTCCTATAGATCCCAACATTCAGATCAGTGATCCCCCGTTGTTACCTACAAGTTCGATACTTAAAAAACCCGTCTTGAAGGCGATTGATGCTGATACATCGCGAGAACTCACCAGATCTGTTGCTCAGGAACAAACCCCAGAAGCTCCTGATCCACCAGTCAAGGTTAAATGATTAACCCTTTTACGTTTGCTGATTACTGTCGTGTTTTCGTTGAGTTTATATTTTAGTGGTCGAGGAAAGTGGTGAATTCAGGATTTAAATTTAACAAGCTCAACTTTGCTCTGAATCTCGTTGTACTGTTAAAATTATGGGTTCAAATCTAGTACTGTGTTCGTTTTTTAGAACAGATTTGGACAGTGGGTTCATCTATTTTCTATTCCCTTGTTTTGCTATATATTTTCCAAGTGTTGTGTTTTTGACCTATAATGATCTGTATGATGGGTGTTTGACAGGTTGTTGCAAGGATTAGACCTGCTAATGGTATTGAGAGTGGAAGCCAAGCGGTTCGCAAAGTTTCTGATACTTCAGTGTGCGTTGCTGATAGAAAGTTTAACTTTGACATGGTTTTTGGTTCAAATTCAAATCAGGTTGGTAAATTTAACTCCCAAGTTTCTGGCTTTCAAGCTTTTTTGAATTAATTATGCTCTTTTAGGTGGCGCTGGTTCTTTTTGTGTCCACAATCGTTTGCATTTTAGTTTCTGATATTCATAATTAATGAGGGGACTTAGCTAAGAGTTGAGCAGTGGAAGAAAATAAAGGCACTAGCCTATAGTGACTAGTTAGAATTGATTCAGTTGTTGTTACACTTACATTTGGTCAAATAGAGGTAAGTGAGGGATCTAGATCCTCTAGTTTTATAGAAGTACTAAATTTATACCAAGAGACAACCTTTTTGTCAATATTTTGAGGGATACATATAGCTACCTCCCCTCTTAGTTTGGGATAGAGGCTTATTTGTTTTGATTCAGGAGGGATCTGATTTTGCTGAATTGATGTGACAAGGTTCCAATAATAGAGGCATTTTTCTTATTTAAGCTGTTTTTATCATAACAGGAAGAAATATTTCAATCTGTTGGTGCCCCTTTAGTTAAGGATGCATTGGCAGGTTACAACACTTCTCTCTTAGCTTATGGACAGGTTAGTTTTACTTGTAATTTTTCATTGCCTCTTTGTTTCACAATAAAACTTTATCTGATGCATGAAGTGATTCTTTTGGTCATAGACTGGAAGTGGCAAGACTTATACAATGTGGGGACCTCCTAGTTCCATTGTTGAGGCTCCATCACCTAATGGTCTTCAAGGCATCGTGCCACGCATTTTCCAGACGTTGTTTTCTAGTATACAAAAAGTAAGCTCCTTAATCAGTCAAAAATTAGAACTAAAGACCGTCAAGCCTTTTTTATTTGATATTAAGATAATTTCCTTGATTGATCAGGAGCAAGAGAACTCTGAAGGTAAACAGATAAATTACCAGTGCCGTTGTTCATTCCTAGAGGTATGTTTCAATATTTACCCTTGCTCACATCTGCTACATACTTGAGCCAAGTCAAATCATGCCACACTTTGCCTTTTCAGATATATGATGAACACATTGGGGATCTACTTGATCCTACGCAAAGAAACTTAAAGGTTAGTTGCCAATCTTGGAAAACAATGTTGTTCTGGTCACTTTCTGAAGGTAGAATGCTGAAAATTTGGCCTTGTTTGTTTATTCCAGATAATGGATGATCCAAGAGTTGGATTCTATGTTGAGAACATAACTGAGGAATATGTGTCTACCTACGAGGACGTAGCCCAGATGTTGATTAAGGTGCACGAGTGTTTTACTATCAGAATACTTTTAACTTTCTTGTAGCTCTGCTAACGCAATAAATTGAGATAAGAATTGCTTTATAGCTTTCACTTGTCTTGTTGTTTCTTATTTTTTTGCATTTGAATTGTAGGGCCTTTCAAGTAGAAAAGTTGGATCGACGAGCATAAATTCGAAGAGTTCTAGGTCCCATATTGTTTTTACCTGCGTCATTGAGTCCTGGTGCAAGGTATCTTCCAACAATGAAATCTGGTTTCTTGTCATTGTCAGGAAGAAATTTTTATGCATTCATCTTCATATCAAACCCCGGAATTCATATTACCTTCTAATTTCTCACTATAAAGTTTTGTGTTCATATTTGAAGACCTTTAATCTTGTCAAGTGTCTAATATAAAAATATTGCTTCAGGAATCCTCATCAACGTGTTTTGGTAGCTCGAAGATGAGCAGAATGAGCCTTGTTGATCTTGCTGGATTTGATAAAAATATACCTGATGATGCTGGTAAACAGTTAGTTAGGGAAGGGAAATACGTAAAGAAGTCCACATCACTGCTCGGGTATGACTTATACATACATTTTACTGATTGTTCTTGCATGTTGTGGCTGTTGATTTAAAATATCATTTGATGTTTGTTGTCTTTTGCACTCAAAACTTCCTTATATATTGCCAACACTATTGCCTTAAAGTTTCAAATGTTTGCATGCTCTAAATGCTATTGAAAGAAAATATAATAAAGTTCCAGTTATTTAGGCATGTTACTTCTAGTTAATTGTTTTTAAAATGGTGCAGGCATTTGGTAAATGTCCTCTCTGAAAGGAACCATCCCAGGAAACTTGAGGCTGTTTCGTATAGCAGTTCCACTTTGACTCATTTAATGAGAGAATCACTTGGAGGGAACGCTAAACTATCAGTCATATGTGCCATCAGCCCAGAAAACAAGTATTTCCTTTTTCAACTCACTTGGTCTTTTTTTATAAATATTTCAGAGATGCTTCGTGCTTTTCAATTTAGTGCTGGGTAAAGCATTTGCTGTTACCTAATGGCATACATGAAAATAGCACATTAGATTGGTGTTAGTGACCCTCACTGAGGTCATATCATCTGGACCAACTTGCATTTGAAACATCAGTTTTTTCTTTTTTTAAAATTAAATGTCGCTAATTTGAGGAACATTTATGTAGGCATAATAGTGAAACAGTAAGCACTCTGAGATTTGGGAAACGGGTTAGACTCGTACCAAATGAGCCATTGGTAAATGAAATAACAGAAGAAGATGTTAATGGCCTGAGTGATCAGATTCGCCAACTGAAGGTACTTTCACTTGTCTCATGGGGGCAGCTGCTCATCCAATTCCTCTAGAACATGAACTGTATCTGACTTTATGCTCTTTACAGGAAGAGCTTATAAGAGCTCGGTCAAGTGCAAGCATTTCAGTTGGAAGCAACTATGGATCCTTCAGAGGACCAAACGTACGTGAAAGCTTGAATCAGTTGAGAGTGAGCCTTAACCGTTCACTGATGTTACCCAACATTGATAATGAGCATGAAGAAGAAGAGGTTCACATAAATGAGGATGATATAAAAGAACTACAGCTTCAGATTGATAACTTGCGTGGTTCATGTGGAAATAACTCAACAGCAACCTTTGAGAAGAAAGACTCTCTCAAATATTCATCTGGAGAAAGTGAACACTATCTCAGCTGTTCAGAAGAAAGTGAAGGTGAAGAAATTAACTCAGAAGAGATACTGGAAGAGATCCTTGATGATGCTGATCAAGGGATGGAAACAATGCAGCCCGAATATTGTAGCAGCATCTCAATCAGCGCATCCTGTCATTCTGCTGATCTCCAGGGCCCGGTGTTATCTGAATCCCCAAAGTTTCGGAACATGCAGAGAAAGAGCTTGATTATCTCCAGTGAAGATAATATTCAATGTTCCTCCAGAAGTTCTGAATTGCCTTCTCTTCCACAGAAGCAAGTTGACCTTGTCCAGTCTTCTTTGAGGTCCAGCAGAATATTTCCTGGGCCAACTGAATCCTTGGCTGCCAGTCTACATAGAGGTCTAGAGATCATTGACTATCACCAAAGGAATTCCGCATCAAATAAATCTTTAGTTTCCTTCTCTTTTGAACATTTGGCAATGAAACCAAGCCCAATGTCAAATGATAAGGACAATGCTTCTATTCAAACATCATCCGAAGAGGGACAAACTTCTCCTTTTGTAGCCACTTCATTCCTGTGTCCAAAGTGCAAGACAAAAACAACTTCCTCTACTGTTGTTAAGGATAGCAGTACGACATGGATGGTCCCTATTGAAGGGGAAAGTTCGGATCAAGTAAGTAAGAAAGTGAGTAGCTTGTCTCTTCTTTTATTAACTCATTGTGATTGATAAATTTAAATGTTATTCTGTCTTGTTCGGCAGGATTCGGAGAAAGTTTTGTTCGAAGCACTAGAGAGAGAGAAGCAGCTTGAACGTGTGTGCAAGGATCAAGCAGACAAAATTGAGCAGCTAAACCAACGAGTAAGAGTTCTTTCACTCTAGTAATTTGTTTCAATGTGACAATTTTACCGAAAGTTTGACATCTATTATGAATCTTGTCCTTGCAGCTAGCCCACTGTAAATGCACAATAGAACATAGTTCTCTGGTTGACAGTGGCAAGGAAATCGTTGATCTCAGGGACAATGAGAAGCAAGCTTCAATAATCTATCAGAGTGGGAGTCAATCACCCAACATCCCAAAGGTGAGTGCCATTTTTAGCTTTCTTTTGTGAAGTTACGGTTTTTCACGTTTTATCTTGTCATTTACTTGAGCCTTGTGGTTTGCTTCAGCTCCTGAAATGGGATGATGAAAGTCCTGAGCCTGAAGCTGTAGCAGAGAAGTATGAGATTAAAGAAATTCAGGGTAATGTGGAAAACTGTGGTGGGAAAAAATTGTTTGATATGGCTGAGAGAGAAGCACTACTTAAAGAAATTGGAGGTCTAAGGTTCCAATTGAAGTCAGATGGAGCCTCTACAAATAAATCAATTGAAAGAACCAGATCCTCTTTGTTAGCACAATCAATGCAGCTGAGAAAAAGTGGCGTATGTGCTGCTACATTTTCTGGTGAAGAACTTGAGAAGGAAAGAGAAAGATGGACTGAAATGGAGAGCGAGTGGATTTGTCTAACTGATGAGCTTAGAATTGATCTTGAGACTCATCGCCAGCGTGCAGAAAAGGTGGCAATGGAATTAATGCTGGAGAAGAAGTGTACGGATGAGTTAGATGATGCTCTCAAAAGATCTGTCCTTGGGCAAGCCAGAATAATTGAGCATTACGCAGAATTACAGGAGAAGTACAACGACTTAGCTGAGAAGCACAAGTTGATCTTGCAAGGGATACAAGATGTGAAAAATGCTGCAGCAAAAGCAGGAAAAAAAGGTCACGGTGCTCGTTTTGCCAAGTCTCTCGCTGCAGAGCTATCAGCTTTGAGAGTGGAAAGGGAAAGAGAGAGGGAAATGCTGAAAAAGGAGAATAGAAGCTTGAGAGTTCAACTTAAAGACACTGCTGAAGCTGTTCATGCTGCTGGAGAACTTCTTGTCAGGTTGAGAGAAGCAGAGGAAACCGCTTCACTTGCTGAGGTAAATCTTGTATTTAAACACTGGTCAACCAACGATTAAAGATGTAGTCGTTTTGATAAACTCCTTTTTTTTACAGGACAACTTTTCACAATCAAAGGAAGAGAACGAGAAACTGAAGAAGCAAATAGAGAAGTTGAAGAGAATACATAAGATGGAGATGATAACAATGAAACAGTATCTTGCTGAGAGCAGATTGCCAGAAGCAGCGCTGAGACCGCCAATTTACAGGCAGGACTCTGACATAGCAAACAATGACAACAACATCATCCAACATACTGAGTATGATGATGATCAGTCATGGAGAGCTGAATTTGGTGCCATTTATCAAGAACACATATGACATGTTTGCTATGGAAACAGGCAAGGACCCTGCTCGGGACTTTGCTGACAAAACTTGCTAATCTTGATCACACCTAAGTGTGCTATTTAGGGATGAATTGGTTGTATTCTTATTGATTTCATCATTCTTTTGAGACTTGATTGTGACCAGATTTGACATTTGTTGTGAACTATTTCTACAGCTCGTTAATAAATAATGCTTGATGTTCATTTTTGCTCAACTCCATCCATACTTTTCCTACCAAATGTGATCAACAGATGGTTCTGTTACTTAATTGCATACTAAGTATTGTAAAATGTCAATCAAAGTATCATGAAAGTCATTTAATCATTTCTACAATACGAATTGACTCGCACACTTCCCTCTATCTCAATTTGATGTTAAGATATTCGATTTATAAATTATCTCATAAAAATAAATTGAAAAATTTAGAGTAAAATTATTATGGGTAGTACTAAAGTTTAAAAAAGATATACTTTAGGGAACGAATGAAAAAAAATAATATCACATAAATTGATACAGACATAAAATAGATAGTACATTTTACATGGAGTTGGATCTAGGGGTGTGCAAAAATCGAACTGATCGATAAACCGAACCGATAAAAACGTTATTGGGTTATTGTTATTGGGTTATTAGGTTATCGGGTTTTTAATGGTT
>JBCEWC010005019.1:0-25863 GCA_038996855.1 Solanum aculeatissimum | reverse complement strand
TTGTCATGTAGGTTGTCATAGGCTCATGTGCATGTTCATTTGCATTCCCGCATACTTAGTGCTTAATTGTGCTAACCCATATTTCAATCTACATGTCCTAACCATGTAGGTGCCGGCAACGACTTCTATATTCCACCAAATGACGTGTTATCATTCTTGAAGACTTGCAATAGTGGTGAGCCCTTTTATTCAAGGGAAATAGCCATTTTCATTCTACCTAGTTTATTATGTTGTCATTTCCATTTCTGTATTGAGGGTGACCCTCAAACTATATCGAGGCCCCGTCTCATCTATGTAGATGCTTATGGACGAACTCTAAACTCTTGTACTCCGACTTAAATGTTGAATGTTATGTTTATGAGAGATTTGCTTATTAGACTTAAGTATGAGTATTGTTATTTATTATGCTTATGATATAAATGTTGGGGATTTTGATGACGATGTGCTTATTTGGTCAGTCCCATAACCCCGGTGTTCCCCTATAGTTGAATTCCCATTTCCCATTCCCTTAGAGATTTTTATATGTGTTACGTGAACTCATGTTTATCCCATTCCCAAAAATGTCCCCATAGTTTGAATCCCAAGTCCCAAATTCCCTAGAATTTACATGTTATGTGTTTATTTTCCGTGCTTTTGAACCGATGATGAGTGTAATGATGCTATGATGGCTTCATTGAGGACTTTCGAGTTCTCCTTCTTCATGTCACATCTAGGCCCCTATCCAGGTCGTGACATTAGGCCAACCTCAAAACTAGATATGGTCACCTTTCTAATATAACACCATAGGAGATGGTTAGGGATCATCCACTCAATAGGATAGAAAAGAAAAAAGAAATCTTACTAAGAAGAAACATCACGATTTTTGGAAGCATCCTTGACTTTGTTGTTCGTAGTAGCAGCTTGCCAAGTGGAAGAATGAGGACCGCCAGATCAAGGGAATGAAGGCTATAACATAGAATTAAAGGCCTTATTTTTAGGATATTTAGAAAATCCCATCTAATAAGCCCCTACTTATACCCTTGTCCCCCTCCTATCCATGATGGATCAATTAAACAACTTTTCAGAGAAAAATGGAATTTTGAACCACTATAGAAGCGAATGACTTGATCATAAACTATAGTCTTTGTTTGTTCAGCTGACTAATTCTAATTGATTAGGCTTCGTTCGGTGGTGTTTATTCATAAGCCTATATCTTTTGGTCTTCACTTGTCTACTTTTATTCCACTTCTTTCCAACTCATTTTCTCTCGTTCAACAATTTAAACATGTGCCCCTCTCAAGTGCGGCAGATGATCTAGAGACTGTAATTATTTTCTAAGAAAGATATCATAGTCCTTTATGGTGTTTTCAACCCACCAAAATGGAAGGTTTTGCACTATACCCAACTAGAGAATTTCTTTCAAGTGCAAAGCATAAGACCTTTCACTAAGTGTTTCTCCCTTTAATAAGAAGGTGATCCCCCTTCCTCTTCCTTTACCTATGAGTGACAAAGGGATGAGTTCATCAATAAACCTCTCCTTATTCATTCTATAGGGAAAAATCCATTTTATTATTCAACATTGAGCATTAGACACTATGTATCTACTGCACATACTTAACGCATATATACTTATGTTCATAATATACGTACATAAAGATATTTTGTCCGCATAGTAAATAATTTTAGAATTAAATAAAAAAAGCCTTTTTAACTCAGTGGTAGAGTGACGTCATGGTAAGGCATAAGTCATTGGTTCAAATCTAATAAGGAGCTTTGTAAAACCCCAATTTAGAATTATAGTTGATGGGAGATTTGTATTTTTATTTGTAAGAAAAAATGTAGCTCTACTAATATTTATACTTATGGAAAGACATAAGAACCACCCTATAAAATATGCAAGATCTCTTATTAATTCCTTGTTGGCATATAAAGTGCCATAAAGCATCTACCTATAGTGATAATGATCCATCGTCTTGACTTGTGTCTTTACCACATGTGTTCCCTACCCCTCTTATGGCGGTTAGTTAGGCTAGGCCGGTTAGAACCTCTCCGCAATTCTCGATTCTAATTGAACTAGGGAGGCTCAGTATTAATAAGGGAGATTGTTCTTCCTCAACTACCATGACTCAAAAAGAAAATATTGGTTGTATAGTCATTAGCAAAAGAGCATGCCACATTTATGAAAATTTTATAGAAGGAAAATAGAATAGAACAGAGTTAGGGAGGGAAGTGGTTCCTAGTGTGAGAACTCCCAATTGAAAGATAGATTTCTGGGGGGCGCTTTCTAGTATTAGGGAAATAGGCCAAATCAACAAAGGGGTTTGTCTCGGAATATGGGTGTCTGATCCATATGGACTAATGAGAAAGGTACAAATTGTAAATCTAGCATGGGGCATGGAAGGTTATCCTTTTGTTCTAGGAGTAATAGCCTTTCATCATACTGCAGCAGAAAGATTGGCCATAAAAGCAGGCCTAGTCTATCTTAGCATCCATATTTCACAATGTCTAAATGAAAAATAAAAAATTTATCAAAAATTACTATCCCTACCACGAAACACTGCACCTACATGCCTTCATCGACATTATTTGACCGAAAGACTAAGAGCTAACTAGCAAGATTTTAGCTTATTAAAACACATACTTCTTGAAATGATTTATGCATGTTTGTTGTTAGTAGCAATAACATCAAGTTGGTACAGATTAACGCTTCATGTTTATTCCTTTGGTCAGTGATCATAGAAGCCCCTTTACTATTCTGTATAAATAGGCTATTCTATTTGTACATATAGGGTGGAAGGGAACATTTACTCCTTCTTTATCTATTAGTGTTTAGTTTTTATCTTTGGCGTGAGATAGAGTAGTTTTGTAGCTCGCAAAGCTCATAACCATAAGGTCACGAATTCAATTTCTGTCTCCACAACATCTTGTTCTGGAAATTAGTTTTTGTTTTTCACTTTTTGGGGGTGAAAGGCAATAAAAACGTAGGGGAGGGATAAAATCTCTACATTATCATGGCTAACTATACCAACTCCTTAATTTCTTTATTTCAAGGATATATTTAATGTTATTTATGAAATTCAATAATTAAAATAAATAGTAAAAAATTTACTTTATCTTGGATTTTTTGCAAATAGCAGGAATCGAATTTGCATATTCTCCTTGGCAAAGAGAAATTTTACCATTCGATCATATCCACCTTTTTTATTCATGGTACACAATATGAACCCACATACATGATATATAAGAGGATCTTATTTGTGCAGTGTTGGAACATATATTCTTTTCGGAACGCTTCTAATTATTTTATTAATTGTATTCTTTTTATTCAAGAAGTTTGACCCTCTCTATTTTTTTATTTTCTTTATTTGATTTACATTTTCTTTGGGGACTTAGATTTAAATTTAATGTGTCTCACAACTGAGAAAAGTTAGGGGGGGTAATTTTAGTTTGGGTTATACGACAAATAGGTTCAAGAGATAAGAGAATTAAAGATACCCACCAAAAAAACTAATCCAATCCATAAGGATGTACCAGAATGTCACGACCCGGATAGGGGCCTAGATGTGACATGGTGAAGAAGAACACGAAAGTCCTCGATCAAGCCATCATAGCATCATCACACACATCATCAGTTCAGAAGCGCGGAAGCAAAACACATAACACATAAGCTCTAAGGGAAATGGGGCTTTGGGCTCAAGCTATGGGGATGTTTCCGGGAATAGGATAAACATGGATTCACATAGCACATAGTAGTTATCTCTAAGGGGCGGATAAGTAGGACTCAAGCTATGAGGGCACACCGGGATTATGGGACTGTCCTCATAAGCACATAGTCAAACACAATTCCCAACATCAATTCATAAGCATATCAATATCATTTCTATAATCAAGTCTCAAAGCATAACATTCCATAGCCATAATATTCAACAATTACAAGCCAATGTACAAGAGTTTTAGTTTGTCCAACAAGCCTCTACATAGATAAAGCGGGGCCTCGACATAGTTTGAGGCTCACCCTCAATAAATAAGTAAAGTAAATGACATAATAAAACTAGGTAGATAGAAGGTGACTATTGCCCTTGAACAAAAGGGCGCTCAGCACTAGCAAGGTCTTCAACAATGATCAAGCGTCGTCCGGTAGAATGTGAAAGTCATCTCCGGTCCCTTCATGGTTAGAACATGTAAACAAAGAATATGGGTTAGCACATAATATGTACTAAGTATGCGGGCATGCAATGCATATGATAATATAGTATGACCAAGCAACATGACAAGGGGATGAGTGGTATGAAATAAAATGCACGTAGCCAAAAAGAAATATAACAATATGTTATGCCATGATGCATGAGATGCAATCCTAGGATCATAATATAGCGGGGATGTACCCTCAACCGACAACGGAGGAGACTGGAGCGAGCTACTAGACTTCTTTCCAAGTAGTACCCTAGTCACCCTTAAACAAGGGAAAACATACAAGTCATCCCATCTAGGGAGAAATCCCATGTTGGCACATGGTTTGATGGAAAGGAGTATGGACCCTGTGGAGATAGTTCATCCCGACTCCAATCCCTTGGTACTAAGTCTCATCCCACGGGAATACATATATATGCATGCAACTTTAAATCAGAAGACTTATATTCTTTTCAAATCAGGCATCATTAGTCAAAACCAAAACCCTTGATCAAAACCATGCTTATGCTTAGGCCAATGACCATCAAGAGTTTCCAAAACATTTTCATAGTCATTCCATGTCAATGCAATAAGAGTAGCCCATCTACATAGCTTATCATATCAAGCATTCAAAACATGTCAAAGTGGTGCAAGCACCCAAGATGCTCAAAAAGCCATAACAAGAGATTATGTGATCACATGCCTTAACATATCATATCAAAACAAGAGTTTTATTAAGAGTTTCACCATAACAATCTTTCATGTATATGCCATGAATGAAGAACAAGTGCATGGGTAATGTAATTCAAACTTTAATTCACAATTTAAAAGGGAATTCAACATAAATCATGATAAATTCCATATTAGATGAAAGAAAACCCATGAATCAAAACCCACATACCTTACAATTACCAAAGGAATTGAAGAATTAAGCAAACAAGGATTGTCTTCCCCAAATTTCTTCAAGCTTTCAACAATGGAGGTCAAGAGAGTTTAGGAATTTTCAAAGAGCAATGAGGGGTGTTAGAATGGATGAAAAGGGGTTAGAGTTAGGTTAAGGGGGTTTAGGGGATCTTAGAAAGTCAAAAAGAGCCATAGGGATTAATTAAATTACGAATTAACCATTAATGAAACAGACTAAGTAACTAAAAAACAGTGTCAAACAGTTGGCTTCAGGGGGCCGTTTACTGGTACATGGTCTGTGTACTGGACCGTGAGCCCTTCCTTGGTTTCGTCTTCAACTTGAACTCTCAGGGGACTTTCTGGATCACTTCACAGAGAGGGTCACGGGTCGTGTGACCTCACACAGACCTTGTACTGGTCCATGGAGCTACAATTGGCCTAGAAACCATCCCACACCTTGGACTACTCTCTTCCCCACTTGATGGACCACTAAACGGACCGTTTGGAATCTCACAGACCGTGGGGTGGTCCGTGGGACTTCACTTGGTCTAGAGGTTGTACCCTGACCACCCTGAGCTCACTGGATCACCACACGGACCCCTACACGAACCTTGGACCCTCACACAGTCCGTGGTCCTATCCTTGGGCCATTTTCATGGCCAATTCCCTGCATCTTCCAAATTACAGACAATCTTACAGTTTTGGCCATAACTTCCTCATACAAACTCCGAATTGAGTGAAACCAGTTGCGTTGCGAAGATAGCTCAAAGAGATTCAATTTGATGTGAAGTAACCCATACTATTCAACCCATACAAAAAGTTATGATTCCTCAAAGTACACTGCCCAAACTGCCTATCTAAGCCACCAAAAGGTCCATTTTGCATTGGGCCACTTAAACTCAACCCGTGACTACCAAAATTCAACCATGATCAGTATAACATCATATAATTCCAACCATAAGAAGTTTTCTAAAATTTTTGAGTCGTTACACAGAGACTTTGAAGTCTTTATTACTGTTTCAGTATTTATTTTCAGTTATGGTTACCGTGGGCCTGTCACGATAGTTGTTTTAGATTATCTTACTTAGAGGTTCCATAGACATGATGACATGAGTTTCAGTTCTTATTTTTAGTTATTGTTGGGATATTTTCTCTATTTAGTTTATTCAGATTATTGCAGTCTCTTTAGTACATTGCACCTAAGTATACCATTTATTATTTAAGTCTTCTCTTGAGTCAAGTAGCCATGCCAAGTGATTCACTTGGGACCAAAAATGGTTCTGGGTGCCAACCACGCCCAGGGTGTAAACTTGAGATATAACAAACTTGGTATCAAAGCACAGAGTTCAAGTGTCCTAGGGTATCTATGGAACCATGTCTAATAGATTCCATATTATTGGTATGAAACACACCACATCCATAATAGGAGTGCTACCGGTCGTTGGGAAGTGTCACTATTAATTGTTATTCTATTTTGTGCTTCAGAGTTTATCTCTGTTTAGTCCATTCTAATTTATGCGTTCTTATGTTATTTTTCAGATTATGCCTCCACGTAGAGCCGCCAGACCAGCCAGGGGTAGAGGACACCCAGCGGGGCAAAATGCAAACTAGCCTAATCCACCAATTCTTGATAGACCTAGAGGTCTAGCTATGCCTGTTGAGAAACCACCACAAGTAGATATCTCTAATGCTGAGCTTCACCAGGCTATCCAGACTTTGGCGCAACTAGTCACCATACAGGGAGGTCAATAGGGAGAGGGAAGACAAGATGGTTTAGACACCACCAGGGTTCGTGAATTTCTGAGGATGAACCCACCTAAGTTCACGGGGTCTGATGTGAAGAAGGATCTTGAGAACTTCATTATGGAGGTCTAGAAAGTATTTCAAGTTATGCAGATAGGTGATGTAGAGTGAGTTGAGTTGGTTTCCTACCAGCTCAAGGGAGTAGCTAGAATCTAATTTGGTCAGTGGAAGGGAGGTAGAGTATAAGGGGCGCCAACTTTGAGTTTGACATTGTTCAAGAAAGACTTTCTGGGATAGTACTTTCGTAGAGAATTGAGGTAGGCTAAGGTGAGGGAGTTTCTGAATTTGAAGCAGGAAGCTATGAGTGTTTGGGAGTACAACATCAAATTCACTCAGCTGTCCCATTATGCTCCGACTATGGTGGAAGGAATGCATACTAGGATTGATATTTTTGTATCAAGGCTCTCTTGAATAACTAAGAGAGAGCAGAAATTAAATGCTAATTGGGGATATGGACATAACACACTTGATGATCTATGTGCAGCAGGTAGAGGAGGAAAAGATACAAGATAGAGAGGAGTTCAAAAATAAGAGGGCCAAGACATCAGGCCAAGAGAGAGGTACAAAGTGGGCTGGAGGTACTGATCAGTTATCCTTTCAGCCTGAGATATCTGAACTAACACCTTCATCTGCTAGTGCACCAACACTGAGGGTCAGGAATAAGCAGGGATCACAAGGCCACAAAGTTCAGGGCAGTCAGTCGCAGGGGAGTGTGGCTTAAGGATCATCTTGTTATCTAGTTTATGGTAAGTGTAATAGGTCTCATCCAATAGAGTGTCGTGTGGGCACAAATGGATATTTTAGATGTGGTCAGGTGGGGCACTTTTTGAAGAAATATCCTATGAGGAGGCAAATCATTAGGGATAATAAATATGAGTCAATTTCTTCAGCACCATAGGGTAAGCCAGTTCAAAAAGGTACTACATCAGGGATAGGCGGGGGCAAAGACCATCTATATTCCATGGCTACCAGATAAGAGCAGGAGAACACACCAGATGTAGTTACTGGTATGCTCAAAGTTTTTACTTATGATGTTTATGCATTGTTAGACCCAGATGGTATATTATCATTTGTGACTCCCTATGTATCCCTGAAGTTTTAGATCAGTACAAAATATCTTCTTGAGCCTTTTAGTGTTTTCACTCGTGTTAGAGAATCTATTCTATCTCGAAGATTCTATGGGGGTTGTCTAGTGTTAGTTTACCATAAAGATACCTTAACTGATATGGTTGAGTTAGATATGGTAGATTTTGACGTCATTTTAGGCATGGATTGGCTTCATGTTTGTTATGCCTCCATAGACTGTAGAAATAAGGTGGTTAAGTTTCAGTTTTCTAATGAGTCAGTATTAGAGTGGAGGGGTAGCTCAGCTTTTCCTAAGGGTCAGTTCGTCTCATATATCAAGGCCAAAAAGTTAATTTCCAAGGGGTGTATATACCACCTAGTAAGAGTCAAAGATTCTAGTGTTAAGACACCATCTCTCCAATCTGTTCCAGTCGTGAATGAGTTTCCAGAAGTCTTTTCCTGACGAACTACCTGGAGTCCCCTAGACAAAGAGATAGACTTTGGGATAAAAACCCTTCCAGATACATAACCCATATCTATTCCTCCATATCGTATGACTCCTTCAGAGTTAAAAGAGTTGAATGAGCAGCTAAAAGATCTCCTAGATAAGGGTTTCATCAAACTGAGCATCTCACCTTTGGGTGATCCAGTTCTTTTCATGTGTAAAAAGAATGGTTCTCTTAGAATTTCCATAGATTATCGATAGCTAAACAAGGTCACCATAAATAATAAGTATCCTCTTTCAAAAATTGATGACCTGTTTGACCAACTTCAGGGTGCTACTTGTTTCTCCAAAATAGACCTCCGATCTGGGTACTATCAACTCAAAGTTAGAGTAAGTGACATTCCTATGACAACTTTCAGAACCCCCTTTGGTCATTATCAGTTCTTGGTCATGTCATTTGGATTGACAAATGCACTAGTGGCTTTCATGGATCTTATGAATAGGGTATTGAGGCAGTACCTAGATATGTTCATCATTGTGTTCATAGATGATATCCTGATCTGCTATCATAATGAGGAGGAGCATGCCAACCATCTTAGAATTATCCTTCAAACCCTTAACGACCAACAGTGGTATGCCAAATTTTTTAAATATGAGTTCTAGTTAGCATCTGTGGTGTATCTGGGTCATATTATTTCTGATAAGGGCATTCAAGCTGATTCTCAAAAGATTGAGGTTGTAAAGAACTAGCCAAGTCCCACATCTCCAATAGAGATAAGGAGTTTGTTGGGTTTTGC
Organism: Solanum aculeatissimum; assembly: GCA_038996855.1. Classification (NCBI taxonomy): domain Eukaryota; kingdom Viridiplantae; phylum Streptophyta; class Magnoliopsida; order Solanales; family Solanaceae; genus Solanum; species Solanum aculeatissimum. Next base: position 16,701 of record JBCEWC010005019.1, on the reverse strand, counting down.
AGGTCACTACAAGCGTTGTGTAGAGGGGTTTTCTTTTATCTCAGCTCCCTTGACTAAGCTAACTTAGAAGAAGGGTAAGTTCATATGGTATGAAGTTTTTGAGAAGAGTTTCCAAGAGTTGGAAAACTAGGCTGACTAAAACTCCAATTTTATCCCTACCAGAGGGAACTAATGACTTTTTTGTATACTATGATGCTTCCAGAGTTGTCTTGGGGTGTATATTGATGCAAAGAGGCAAGGTGATAACATATGCCTCTAGACAGCTTAAGATTCATGAGAAGAACTATCCAACTCATGATGTTGAGTTGGCTGCTGGGGTGTTCGCTCTCAAAATTTGGAGACACTATCCTTATGGTGGGCATTTGGATGTGTTCACTAACCACAAAAGCTTGCAATATGTATTCAGCCAGAAAGAGCTGAACCTGAGGCAGAGGATATGATTGGAGCTATTGGAGGACTATGACATGAGCACACTGATGCTCTTAGCAGGTTGACCATGGGGAGAATTGCACATATTGAGGATGGAAAGAAATAACTAGCTAAGAAAGTGCACAGACTGGCACGCTTGAGAGTACATATTGAGGATTCTGATGAAGGTAGTGCGATTGTTGAAAATGGGTCAGAGTCATCCTTAGTGGTGGAGGTGAGAGAGAAACAAGACCAAGATCCCATCCTCCTCCAATTAAAAGAAGATGTTAAAAAACAAAAAGTATTAGTGTTTGCAAAAGGGGGAGATGGAGTTCTGAGATACCAAGGTAGACTATGTGTACCGAATATTGATGGTCTTAGAGATAGGACAGGCTCATAACGTTAGATACTCTATTCATCTAGGTGCAATAAAAATGTATAGAGACTTGCGAGAGGTTTATTGGTGGAGTGGTATGAAGAAGAACATTGCAGAGTTTATGTCCAGATACTCGAATTACCAACAAGTTAAGGTGGAGCACAAAGGACTTCTGGTGTGGCCCATAATATTAAAATTCTAAAGTGGAAGTGAGAGATGATTAACATAGATTTTATAACAAGCTTACCTCGATTTCGTAGACAACATGATTCAATATGGGTAATAGTAGACAAAATGACCAAGGCAACTCACTTTCTACCTGTTAAGATAACTGGTACAACTGAGGATTATGCAAGACTTTATATTAAGGAGATTGTCAGATTACATGGGGTTCCCCTATCCATCATTTTAGACAAAAGAGCCTAGTTTATAGCATAATTTTGGAAGTCTTTTCAGCAAGGGCTTGGTACAAAGGATAATCTTAGCATAACCTTCCATCCTCAGACAGACGGGTAGGCAGAGTGGACCATATAGACTCTTGAGGATTTATTAAGGGAAGGTGCTATATACTTCAAAGGTAATTGGGATGATCACTTACCCTTGATTGAATTTTCTTATAATAATAGTTTCCAAGCTAGCATACAAATGACATTATATGAGGCTCTTTATGAGAGGATGTGTAGGTCGCCTATTGGGTCGTTCAAAGTTGGCGAGGCGGATCGATATGACCTGAATTGTTCCATAAATTTATGGAGAAGGTGAAATTCATTCAAGGGAGAAACCCAAAGCCGACAAAAATCTTATATCGATGTTAGAAGAAGAGACTTAGAGTTTGAGGTTACCTAAAGATTTCACCGATGAAAGGAGTTATGAGATTTTCAAAAAAGGGGAAACTCAGTCCTCGATATATTGGCTTGTACTAGATTATTAGGAGAATTGGTAATATGGCATATGAATTAGAATGTCCACCCGAGTTAGCTACTACCTATTCAATATTCCACATTTCTATGCTTAAGAAGTGTTTGGGAGACCCCGCATTGGTTATTACTGTAGAGAGTATTGGAGTCAAAGATAACTTATCATATGAAGAGACCCCAGTACAGATTCTAGATCATCAAGTTCGCAAATTGAGGACCAAGAAAATTGCTTCTGTTAAAGTATTGTGGAGGAACCAGTTCGTTAAAGAAGCCACCTGGGAAGCTGAGGAAGACATGAAAGCTAGATATCCTTACATATTCATGCCTTCAAATGCTGAGCCTAAAAGTAATATCCCTTATTTCTATCTTTGAGTTGAGATACATTCTTAAATATGAGTAATAAGTTATCTGGGTAGCTTCTTATAGATAAACTAGTTTATGAGTAGTAAACATACTCATTATTCCCCAGTTTCATCTTTATTCAAGGATGAATTATCCCAAGGGGAAAACCCCTCATGTTTATAGACTTGGAAAAAACTGAAAGACAATGATTTTGGTACTAGTTTGATCCTATGAGCTAGTCTATGACCTGTAGAAGGAACCACGGGTCGTAGGTGGGTTCATGGAAAGTGTCTAGTGAAAATAAACATTTAGAAATTTGTGGGAAGTTGACTTATGTGATACTGGGATGGACGATATAAAAAACCACGACCCGTCAAAAGATTTCGTACAAAGGAGCCCTAAAGGGCCTAAAATTTTCTAAGTCCGAAACACTTCTATGGAAAGTCTTACGACTCGTAAATGGAACTATGGGTCGTCCTGGATGTTCATGGTTGTGAATCTGCAAATTCCAGATACTCAATTTTCATAACATGAAGTTTTACGAGCCAATGTACGGTCCATAGGATGAACCACAACCTTTAGAAAGGGTTTCAAAGATGACTTAAATAGTGTTTTTAAAGAAGCGTATTTTCATCCTTTCTCACCCTTTTAAGACAAAACTTTTTAGTTTTCACTTGATTAAATCCCTCAAATGTGATTATTTAACTCAATACACTTGGAACATTCGAATGCAGTTTCAAAGGGAGAAAGCTAGGGTAGTTTCAAATAGGCCGTGAGTGACACCCACACTAACCCTTCTATAGGAGAACCAATAACCAATAAATTAACTGAATTAACATAATTTTAAACGAGTCTTTAAATAATCACGCTAAACAATATTCATAACTTAGCAAAACTAAACAATGCAAAACACTACGTAAGACTAAAAGTCTTGTACTAAAACTTTGAATTGCTAGTCTAATATTGGGAATGCAACTTCAAAACTAGAATCAATAATTAAATAAAAGAAATTTGAGTCCAAATATAAAATGGACTAAGATAATGAAAGAATCCATTACGGTCCAGAATATGAATTCTCAACCTTAGATTCTGAAATCAGGGGTCACCTAACTAAGGTCTATCTGTAGCCGCTTGAAGAAAGTTTGTACCCAACAAAAATAGAGCAAGTAAAGTATCAATACACATAATAAAGATGTATTGGTAGGATCACACGACTACTCCAATAAGTCAAATATAAGCAGGAAACCAAATCACAGTAATGTCGTGCACATACTAAAAATAACACAATGTTTACATTTCATACTTATTTCATAGTCTTGGATTATCTAATCATTGTAATTTCAACAATAGTCCTTTGAAGCAACCCAAAAAAATTATGTATCAAATCATGAACAGTCCAATAATATGTTGAAATGTGACATTCGATCTAATAAGATGTTAGAACATGACATCTGATCCAGTAATATTTCAAAACGTGGTATTTGGTCCAATAATGTATCAAAAGTAACATCCAATCCATAATCATAATCATAGTCATAATCATATCTACGCTGAATAATGCACCACTGGCCAATTTCAAATAATAAGTTCATTGCAAATAATTGGATCATAGAGATTGCCAATTAACTTTAATTCATCATTTCTATTTTCAGATACATGCAAGAAGTCAAGTGTTCTTGAAGGTATAAGGGCACCAATTCTCTCTCTCACAACTTTCTGGTCTCCAATGGTATTTAATGACTAATTTCCTATTGACGGTATGGTCGACAGGCCATCAACTAGTCTAATGAGACCACCAGAATTAGTATAACAACAAGATAACGAGAACAAAGCTCGAGAACCACATAGATTATGTTCTAACTCCTCTATAGATTCCTCGAATCTATGGATAAATGTGGAAAGACAATCTACAATTTCAACAAAGGAATCAAGAAGAGGTCAAATGATAGAGAATGAAATAGCTGGGGAAGATGAACCCATAATGGAAACAAATGTGTGCACAAAGGATAACAGTACAACATCACACTAAAATAACCAACTTAGAGAGCTATCCCCATCTCAAGTGGGGTATCAAATCCGTCCAGAGATGAAGAAACTACACAAGGATTCTCATACTGATATGGAATATGCACTCAACAAAGATCCTAGTCTAAATTTGTCTACCAGTGGAGCTTTTGAACTTAATAATGGCTATAGGAATGAAGATGGGCTGCTCTTGATAAAATCCCCTTGGAGACTATTGGTACACAAATCCTTGATCCTCTGAAGCAGAATGAGCATGAACCTAAGGATTCAACATCCTTAACAGGTAAGTCTTCTGCTCTTCAAAATATTGAGGAAAATTCTTCCCCTATTGATAATGTTAATATTGCTAGTGAGGTGGATTTGGTTACATCTGGAAAAATTGTTGCCTATTTAAACCTCTATATGCAGTTAGATAACAGTGAGAAGATTGTTAACAACCTTTCCAATGATGCTCAACTACCTGGAAAAAGCTTGGAACACAGTGATATTGGGATGGTTTCTACTGGTCAACATGATATGATTGAGAATAGAAAGTTTGAGAATAACAAGAATGATGGTGATCCACAAAAAAATCCCAAAAGCAAAGCAATTACCAATAAAAACCAAACTAACACCAATGCCCAACAACCAAATTCCCAATCACCCAAGCCTCATCATCTTAATAATCTGACTTATAACTTTCAAAACCAACCTAACCACAACACCAAATCCAAACAACAAGTTTCTATGAAAAATGCTACCAATAATCTTCACAACAACTTCAATTCCTTCCCTAAAACCAATCAAATACCTGATCTTGCTCCATTCACTATAATGAATTCATATGCTACTAAATTAAGGGTGAATCAGGCTAAGCATGAGACCTCTACTATAGTCAGTCCTCCCATATTTACTTCAAGACAAGGCTTGCCAACAGTGATTTTAAAAAAAGAGAACTTCATGATTAAGTTGGCTGCTAAATGTAAATATACTCTAATTTGGAAGTTCTCTAACACAATGCCTGAAATTAAGCTAATCAAAAAATTATTAGGAGGGGTTAAGATTGCTCACTTCAATGCTAGACATATATACATTAACCTGGATAATGAAGAAGACCACGTCACTATTTGGAATAAATAGAAGATTTACATAGAAGGCCAATTAATGAGACTCCAACCTTTACTCCTGAGAAGGAAACTCTTATTGTGCCAGTATGGGTGACCCTTCCTGAGCTTCTATGGCACTGTTGCTACAAGGAGTTTATTTCACCCTTGTTAGCCCCGATTGGCAAAACTCTCTATTTGGATACTGCTTCTATCCAAAAAACCAGAGGGAGTATAGAAAAGTTTAGAATGCGATTGGATATTACAACGGAGAGGCCTACTTATGTTAGGATGGGCACTAATGAGAATGATTTCACCATTGGGAGATGGCAAGCCATCTAGTATGAAGGTCTATCTAACTACTGTAACTATTGCTAACACCAGGGCCATTTGGTTCAAGGATGTACTGTCAAGCAAAAAGATGATGTGGATAAGATGAGAAAAACTGCTAGAAATACCAAGAGAGCAGACAACATTCAAGAGAGGCATCAAGATGTAAATGTACCTTCCCAAACTAACTCTAATTTTCTTAACAAGACTGTGGTTCCTGTTAGTGATGCAGGTAGAGCAGACCAGTAACAACATATGGAAAAAGGTAAAAGAAAGGAAAAGCAGGAGGAGTAGAAAACTCAAAAAAATAAAAAATAAAAAAATAAGCCCACTAATGTTGAGCAAAACAAGGAGAATACTCAAGTTCAAAAGCAATGGAAACAGAGGTAAAACAAGCTCAATGAGACTAATAATGAAATAATAAGTCATGACCAACAAGAGAAAGTCACTAATATAGTGACCAACAAGGAAATACATAAAAATCTTGTTGTTAGCCCAGGTATTGACTTATCTCCCAGGAAGAATGTTAAACCTGCTTCACAATATCAACTACCCAACCCTCTGTTAATGTTTTGATTTCAGATGATGAGGTAACCCCTTCCCTCAACCCCTTTGATGCTATTATTGTTGAGACTGTTGGAGGTGTGGATGGTTTGGAGGAGGAACATACTAACTTGAAAGATGTGGATCCAAAGAGTTGGAATCTGCCTCATGCTTTGCATGAGAACCCTCTCACTGACCATAGGTTGGACTCTAGAGCTCCTGCTACCTCTATGAACTATCCTTCATTTGATGATCATCAACCTACTACTCAGATTCATGATCAAAATGCTACTCCTATCTAGAATGCTATGTTAGGATTCATGGCCAAAGACTTGAGATCCTTTGCCAGTGGTAGTACAGTTGGCTCCAAGGCTAGGAAGAATAAGTTGAGTAAGAAAAAAGGGATGCATTAAAGAAAAAAGCCGAGGAACAAGTCAATATGTTGAATACTAATAAATTTGAACAAGAAAGACCTGCAGATGGTAATAAGTGTAAGAATTTTATCTTAGTTGATAACCATCCAGGGATAAAGACTGATAAAAATAGTGGCAAAGAAATAGACTCTTCTACTATCAGGTACAACCTTATTACAACTCCCAATGTTACTGCTGACTTTGATGAATATGGAGTTATTAATTCTGAGTATGAGCTGGATGGAGCAAAAACACCTATGGTTGAATGAAAAGGAGGATGATGTTATTAGTGAGTAACTTAGCAGGGCCTTTAGCCCTCCCAATGATGGAATGGAAGAGGAGGTACAATAGGTTTCTCATGAGCAGGGATTATTACCAAGAGGCTTCCATCATTCCACTTTCAAAACCAATAAGACCAACCCCACCAATTATGCTCCTATTAGCAAACCTAATACTAGGCTCTATAATGCCAAATTTCATCAATGATTAATATCATCATATGGAATGTTAGGGGTATTAATACCCAAGGTGTTATAGAAAGGATCACGACTCTCAAAGCTATTCATCATATCTCTTTCATCAGTCTCCTTGAGCCATTCTTCAACAATTCTTATTTATAGTATTTTAGAAACATGCTCAATATGGATATGGTTATACATAATCCTAATGGCAAAATTTGGCCTTTTTGGACTAAGGATATTAACTGCAATATTTTGAGCAATGAGGAGCAATAAATTACTTGTGAGATCTCTCATGTCCTGTATCCCAAACCTTTTTTCATTACTTTTGTGTATGCTAAGTGTTAAGATACTCTCAGAAGGCCCTTATGGGATGATTTGTTGAAGTATTCCAATAATAATATACCTTGTTGTACTGTGGGAGATTATAATGTTATTACTTGTCCTAAGGAAAAGCTGGGAGGTTTACTTTACAACATGAGAAAGAGTTTTGAGTTCATCAGTTTTATAAAAGCTTGTGGTTTAATGGATTTATGGCATAGTGGTTAGAAGTTCACCTGGTCTAATCTGAGGGGCATTAATGCCAAAATTTGGAAAAGATTGGATAGGGCCATGAAAAATGACAAATGGCTAGACCTCAGGACTTAAACATCTATCACTCATGTTTCCTCTGTTGGGTCAGATCACTGTCCATTACTGATGGAGATAATGGATAGTAAATACTCTTCTCTCATATATTTTAAGTTCCTCAATTGTTAGACTAAATAACATTCTTTCATGAAGACAATCAATGTTTGTTGGACTAAACACGTTGATGGAAACCCCATGTGGATCTTTCATTACAATATAAAAAGACTCTCCTCCACCTTAAGTAACTGGTCCAGAGCAGAATTTGGGGATATTCATGCCAAAGTCAAGAAGATTGAGGAAAAGACTAGATGTGCTGAGGAAATATTAATTGGTACTAATGATGAGAAAGATAGAACTGCTTTGCATGTTATTAATGTAGAGTACATCTAGTACTTAAAGTTGGAGGATTCCATGCTTAAACAGAAAACTCATCTTCATTGGTTCTAAGAAGGCGATGTCAACTCTAGTTACTTCTATGCTTTGACTAGGGATAGGAGGAGGAGACTTCATATTTATAGGATCCAAGATGAAGAGGGTAATTGGGTACAAGGGGATGAGAACACTGCCAATGCTGCTTATGACTATTTTTAGCATATGTTCACTGGTGAGAACAATTACATCCAAGATCATGACCTACAGTGCATACCTGCTATGGTCACTGAGGATCAGAACATTTCCCTCGAGAGGATGCCCACCCTAGATGAGATGGAGAATGTAATTTTTTCTATGAATCCAAATCTAGCTGCATGTCTTGATGGGTTGAACAAAAAGTTTTTTTAGATTTTTTGGGAGGTTATTAAAATTGATCTATTTGCTATTATCTAGGCTTTGTTTTGTGGTCAGTGTATCCCCAAATATATTTCCCATGTTTTCTTGGTTTTTTTACCTAAAGTAAACCATCTTATCAAAATCTCTGAATTCATATACATTAGTCTTACCAATTTTACCATTAAAATTATCTCCAAACTCCTGTCTATCAGATTAGCTCCTATTCTTCCTAACTTGATTTCTCTCAACCAAATTAGTTTTGTCAAAAATAGGAGTATCTCTGTAAATATCATGCTGACTTAGGGGATCATTCATCACATTAAGAAGCCTAATGCAGGGGGAATGATGTTATTAAACTTGATATGTCTAAGGATTATGATAGAGTATCCTGGGCCTATACTTGCCTAGTTCTCAGGAGGATGGGATTTGAAGAGGCTTTCATTGATATGGCTTGGAGAATTATGGCCAATAATTAGTATTCTATTATTATCAGTGGGTCCATACATGGTTTCTTCCTTTCTTCCAGGGGTCTTAAGCAAAGTGATCCTCTTTCACTTGCCATTTTCATTTTTGTAGCTGAGGCTTTATCCAGGCTCCTCAACAGGCTCAATCATAACCCTTGGTATCATGGTTTCTTCATGCAACAAACAATTCCTCAAGTTAATCATCTTAGCTTTGCGGATGATGTGATTATTTTCACTTCTAGAAGAAGAGAATCTCTGAAACTTATCATACAAACTTTGTCTACATATGAGGATGTGTCTGGACAATTGATCAACAAGAATAAAAGTCACTTTATGGTTCCTCCTTGTGCCTTCACTGCCTCTGTTAATAGAATAAAAATGTTACTAGATTGGCCCAGAAAGATAACCCCTTGACTTATCTTGGTTGCCCTATTTATATTGGTAGACAGAGAGTCATTTATTATTCTGAATTGGTGTTTAAGGTCCTGTCCAGGATCACTGGATGACATACTAAAATGTTATCCTATAGTGGAAGGGTTGTCCTAGTAAAACATGTGTTGTAATCTCTCTCTATCCACCTCCTTGCTTCTATAAGCCCTCCTAAAACCATCCTCAGTCAAATTCAGGGCCTCATTGCTAACTTATTTTGGGAATGGAAAAATAATAAAAGGAAGTATCATTAGTCATCTTGGCAGAACTTGAGTTATCCCTATGATGAGGGGGGTATTGGGGTCAGACAAATGGTAGATGTGGCATCTGCCTTTCAATACAAGAATTGGTGGATTTGTTTATACTAAAAAGACTCTTTGGGGTGCATTTTTGATGACTAAATACTATTAGAGATCCAACCCCCTTACCAAAAAGTGGGATTCAGGTCAATCTTTAACCTGGAAATACATGATGAAGAATAAGTTCAAGATTGAGCCTAGAATCCAATGACACTTTAATTCTGGCTCTTCTTATTTTTGGTGGGACAATTGGTTGCGCAATGGTCCTCTAGCTTAATTCAAAACTAGTATCTCTAGAGCCAACAACATCAAGGTCTCATGTGGTTCTCTTAGCCACCAATTTCAATATCAAGCCAATGTACCTGATAGAGCAATCTGGAAGCATAACAATAGTGGTGCCTTCACTTGTTCATCTGCTTGGAATTTTATCAGGAAGAAAAGAGATAAATCTGTGATTAATACTCATACCTGGAACCGTTTTATTCCTTTCAAATGCTCTTTTATCTTATGGAGGGCCTTGAGAGGCAAGATATCAATTAATGAGAAGATCCCTCTTTTGGTCAACAACTAGTTTAGTGTTATTGTTGTTATAAGCCTGGCTTTGACAGTATAGACCATAATTTTGTTGCTAGTCACTTTGCTAGAAATGTTTTGGGGGTATTTTTCTAACTCCTTGGGTGTGTCTAATGACTATACCCCCCTAAGAAACCTTGTGATGAGTTGGTGGACCAAGAAGAGCAACAATGAGACCCACAAGTTTATTCTCCACTCCACTTCTATTTTTATTTGTTGGAACCTTTGGAAGAACATGTGTGCTAGCACAACCTTTCCTTATATTAACTGGCCTTTTACCTGGAAGGAGCTGACCCTGATGGTTGAGGGTTGTTCTCATGAGATGAAGGTGTCAACCATTTACTAGGAAACACCTCCTTATTGTCAAGTCAAATTAAACACTAATGGTAGTATTATAGATAATCCAGGCAACAATGGTATTGGTGAAGTGTGTAGAAATCCCTTAGGGGATCTGATCTTTGCTTATTCTTCCCCTGTTGGGTTTGGGACTAATAACCAAATTGAGCTTTAGGCTACTTTCTTTGGTCTGTCTTGGTTTTTGCAATTAGGATACCATAAGGTAATTTTGGAAATGGACTCTGACCTTTCTATGAAGTGGATCAATCAACAACTTCAACCTCCATGGACTATGGGAAAACTCCTGAGTAATATTCATAATATCATCAGTCAACTGCAGTCTGTTAAATGTATTCATGCTTACAGAGAAGCCAATTTTGTTGCTGATACTTTAGCTAAATATAGTCACAAGCTTACAACTCCTACTCTTTTCTTTAATGCTCATCACCTATCAAGTAAAGTCAAAGCTTATCTGTATCTAGACAATGCTGGCATGGCTAGTTTCAGAAGGAAAAAATTGAAGAGAATTAAAAAACCTCCTTGATTGATATGTACTGTATCAGGAAGAAACTCTAGGCCTTCATGATAGATTTCAAGCTTATTTTGAAGTCTTAGGTGTTTTATTTCTGATTAATGTTTATGGCTTTCCTAGTCATTTGTTCTGAGAGGAGTCCTCTCATAGGTTTATAATCTAGGTTTGTGCTTTTTTAGTATTGGGGATAAGCTGGTTGGCCTTGGTAGGCTAGATGACTTATGTACCACCTTAGACTAGAGGTAAGATTTTATGTCCGCCTCCATTGTACTTTTTCTTTGTTATTTATGATAAGGCTTGGGGTTGTGTGGCTTAACCCCTGATCGCCACGAGGTCTGAGATCCTTGGGTTAGGTCTGTTTAATAAAAGAAATACATGCAAGAGGTACTAGAAGTAGTTAACATTCATATATCACACAAATAGAAATATTAAATTATCATCTACCTTGAATTCTTTAGAACTAGATCTCTCCCCTTCTCCAAAGTCCTACCTCATTCTTAGTATATAAACAATAAAGAAATACACAAAATCAACAATAATGACCTAATTAGCAAGAATTATAACACAATCCTAACATTTGACCACTTTCATGAACATCTTTCCCAACTATGGAATTTACTCACCATTAATTTGGTAATGGCCCAACAACACCCTCTCTACTCAACTAACACCTCAACTGCCGAGCATACCGAAATGAACTTTCTAAGCACAAACATAAGCTCACATGCTCCACAAGTTACTTTGACCCCATTTTGTAGATGACCCTTCTAAGCAACTCGATCCTCAAACCAAACTCAAAACTCTAAGGGTCGAGGAAACTAATAGACACTAGCACCACCAACACGGAGAATCAACCACAACATTAACAAGGCACATCTAAGGAATCACGTTCCCAATCTCTAGCTAGCCAAACTAACAGTGGCAACAGTCGTAGGATATAATTAAAGAGGATTCAATAAAAGAGTCATAACACCCCAATCAGAAGAAGACCATGGCATAGGAAGGAAGCAACTAATAAAAACTAATGGCATCAACCTAAAGCTACACTACCCAGAACAAACAATTATCTAAAATCACTAGTTTTAAACCTCTAAAATAACATGACACTAAGGCAAGGTCTGAGCCTTCAAGGTACAACTACTCAACAAAAAGATCCCCCAACTACCACAACACCTCAAGGGTCACACATGTCACACATGCTACTCTCGACAGCAACCTCACACCAGCTTACAAGATCAACCTTCTATGCTAAGTATATTTGACAAGACAATATGAAAAACAAACTAAGATAAGCAAATTAAGCACTACTACAAGAATTATTCTTCCACTATAACATATGCAAATCCAATATTAAAATAATCCACTACTAAAATAAGAAATTAACTTACAACACTAATATACACATAAGTACAGGTAGAGCTAAAACAACAGTCATACAATGAATGTAAAAAGTCAAGTAAGCACTGATGGATACTGAGACCCTAACATTCATATACTACAAATAATAAGATCCTTGAAAAGAATTCACCCAAATACGATCAATACTTAGAGCCTCACCCTCTATCTGGCCTATAAAAGCATATGTGAAATCATGACTGACCTTAGTCCAAACACCAAAACTATCTCCATAAACACTCTGAATACTATCTTCGATAAGTTTAGCTGCTCTATGTTGGGGACACTCTCTAGATCGATGACTGATGTACTTTCAAAATACAACAATTTTGATGCTTAAAACTTAGGATTTTATGTGATCTCAAAGTACTATTTGTGGGTTTGATGTATTTTTATTCTTATTTTGCAAGATTACAGAGTTGCCATGATTTTGGGATGAAGTCCACAGATTTGTAGCATTTTGGAAGAGTACGAGGCACTCTACAAGCCGTGGAGATGTCTACAAGCCATAGAGTAGTTTTGTGGCCAAGATCTAGTGAAAGACCTATTTTTAAATGTTTAGTCCACGAAGGAACAGATGAGCCATAAAATTTGATACGGGTCATGGAGTGGTTTCGTGCCTTGAGGATCAAAGATGAATAGTTTCAAACAATGGCTCAGATGAATCTCTATATGGGCCATAAGTATGAATATGCCTGTAGGAAGGTATCATGGAATCGAGGGTCATTTGCCAAAATTGAAGTCTACAAAGCCCTGACATGAGCAATAGAATCCTATATGGCCCGTAAACCCTTCTATGAAGCTTGTCGACCCCGTTTCCTATTTTATTTTGAATTTGGTTTTTATTTACTATAAATAGGTTTTTAAGTTTCTTTTATAGAGAGAGAGAGGCAAAACGACAGAAAAACACTTGTGAAACTCTCTTTGTGTTTTTTTTTACATTAATTCTAAAGCATTGTGATTTTTTAAAGATTGGGATTTCTTAATCTTCAACTTTATCATTGTAAGTGATTAATTATGTTATTATTTAATATGATTAATTCACCTACTCTGATCATGCTTAGCTAAATCCACAACTGGGGTTGTGGGAACCATGAAGAACTAACAAGGTAAAATAGAATAATCTATAGTTCTTGGAAGGTGTGCATGCATGTGTTGATTATTTCTCTTCATTTTAATTGCTTTTTAGCAGGTGGCTAGCGTTAGAACTTGCTTCATTTTATTGACTAGATCAAGGTAGAAATTAATAGGAAAAGAGAATAATTAACAGGATTCGATTGATGTTTTCTCGTCTAATCAACCAAACTGGATCAAGGGGAGGTTGTACTGGAATAATAGGTAAGGGTTTAGTAATGCCACACTGCGGAGATGGATCAAATCACATAGTGATATTTACCTCTCACTTGGATCAAAGGGTTTGGCAAACTTAACTTACTATTATGTATGCTACACATTAGAAAAGATTGCGATTATCTGGTGATACTGAGTTAGGGAGTCATGGGGAACACAATACCCTAGTTACTTCTTCTACTAATTTTACAACACTTGCACCAATATAGATTTATTTTTCTTAAAGGTTATAAACCCTCCCTTTTTGGGAAATAAGTAGGTTAATCACCTCGAATTGCTTGAAATTATCCTAAAGTCTACCATATTCTCTGTGGGTTTGACCCTAACCTTGGTTAGATTATATTTCTTATCAATGATTGCTTTAACATCCAAAAAGGAGGTGTAACTTGGGCAACATCAAGATTTTAGCATAGTTGTTGGGGAATATGCTTAGACATGTTTAATTTGAATAATTTGGGAATTTATCCTTATTTTCCCTCATGTTACATTTTTTCATTTTTGTTTTGCTTCAGAGTGCAGGCATAGTGCCTACACAATACAGGAAGTCGAGGCAATCCCTTGACTCTTTTAACCCTAAGCTCCAAATGACGCTAAGGACGATGGTCAAAAACAATCTAAACCATGCTGAAATTGAGGTGAAACTAGAAGTGCCGACCGAAAAAAGATTGGGTGTCGACACTTTGGAGGTAGTACTAATAAACTTTAAAAGTGATGGCATCCCAGATAATGAGGAGACAGTAAAGGCCCTGGGAGTGTCTGGTTTCCCTTGATGTCAAGCTAAGCTTGAATTGGACTTGAAAAATTGAGAATCACCACCCACGAGACCATCTATTGATGAGCCACCAGTGATAGAATTGAAGGATCTCCTAGCCCAGTGTGTGTTTTTAGGTACTAACAACACATTTCTTGTCATTATTGCTGCGGATCTGTTGGACGAATAGGTAAATACATTAATCGCGGTGCTCAAATAGTTCAAAAAGGCTATTGAATGGACAATCATAGACATTATTGGGATTCCACTAGGGGTATGCACTCATAAAATACAGTTGGTCAAGAGCTATAATTCGAGTGTTGAACACTAAAGGTGCCTCAATACACCCATGCACGAGGTCATACATAAAGAAATTATTAAGTGGTTGGATGCAGGTGTAATATATTTAATTGCTGATAGTGAATGGGTAAGCTTGGTCCAGTGTGTTCCAAAGAATAGAGGTATCACCCTGGTCCTAAATTTAAGTAATGAATTGATACCCATACGACCAGTCACAAGGTGGAGTGTGTGCATGAACTGTAAGAAGATCAATGCCTAGACAGAAAAAGACCACTTCCCTATACCGTTCATGGATAAAATGCTAGATCATTTGGCAGGAAAGGGATGATACTGCTTTTTTGATAGTTACTCAGGCTACAATCAGATCTCCATTGCTCCATAGGACCAAGAGAAAATAACCTTCACATGTTCCTATTGCACCTTTGTATTTAAAATGATGCCATTTGGGTTGTGTAATGTGCTAGCAATATTCTAGAGGTGCATGATGTCCATCTTCTCAGATATGGTAGAAGACACTATTGAAGTATTTATGGATGACTTCAGTGTAGTCGGTGACTCATTTGAAGATTGCTTGAAACATTTGCATGTAGTGTTTCAAAGGTGCACAGAATGCCATCTAGTTCTAAACTAGGAAAAATGTCACTTTATAGTGAAAGAAGGCATTGTGTTGGGACACAGAATCTCTATCAAAGGCATTGAAGTGGACAGAGCTAAAGTGAAGGTAATTGAAAAGCTTCCTCCTCCCATCTCTGTTAAGGGTGTGAGGAGCTTTCTAGGTCATGCAAGATTCTACCCGTGCTTTATAAAATAATTCTCAAAGATTGCACACCCCCATGCAAACTACTTGAGAAGGAAGATAAGTTCGTATTTAATAACGTGTGCCTGAGAGCATTCAAAGGGTTAAAGTAGAAGTTGATATCAACTCTTATCATTATCAACCTCGACTGGTCAAAGCCCTTCGAGATCATGTGCGATGCAATTAGGATCACACTTGGTGTGGTATTGGGTTAACACACAGAAAAGATTCTACATCCTATATATTATGCTAGCAAATCCCTCAATGCAACACAAAAGAATTACACTGCCACAGAAAAAGAGTTGCTTGTAGTGGTCTTCACATTTGAGAAATTCAAATATTATCTTTTGGGGATAAAAGTCATTGTACATACTGATCACTCAATAGTGCGGTACTTAATGGAAAAGAAGGATACAAAACTGAGGTTGATCTAATGGGTATTCCTTTTTCAAAAGTTTGACTTTGATGTGATTGACATAAAAGGAACTGAATATCAAGTTGCAAACTATCAATATAGATTAGAGGATGAGGATATGGAAAAATTTGAAGACGGGGTGGAGATCACTACAAAAAAATTGGTCTTTTACGAGAGAAAATTCAGTCGCTAAAAGTATAAATCCGGTCGTTA
The DNA here is from genome assembly GCA_038996855.1 of Solanum aculeatissimum. NCBI lineage: Eukaryota > Viridiplantae > Streptophyta > Magnoliopsida > Solanales > Solanaceae > Solanum > Solanum aculeatissimum. The sequence goes on along the minus strand of JBCEWC010005019.1, from coordinate 556 downwards.
TTGACTAATAACGACCGGTAAAAATCTGGTCATCACCGGTCGTTAAAAGCTCCGCCGTTAAAAGTTTAATGATCGGATTAAATCCGGTCGTTAAAAAAGCTTTAACGACGACAAAAATTCGGTCGTTATTTCTCTTTTCTGCAACCAAATTTTCCCTTCACTAATTGATATTCTAGTTATTAAAAAAAAGGGGCAAGCCCAGTGCATTTTCGAGGAAGGCCCTGACCACAAAGATCTATTGTACGTAGCCTTAACTTGCATTTCTGCCAGAGGATGTTACCAAGGTTTGAACCTGTGACCTTCTGGTCACATAACAACAACTTTACCAATTACTCCAAGGCTCCCTTCAGTTTTAGTTATTAAAACCTTAATTATAACCACAAATTAGATCAACAAAAGTGCATATATATTCACTCACATACATAAAAATACGTGCATATATGAAAACACACAAATTGATTATATTCATATAAAATTTTATAGTTGACTATAAAAAATAATATTACGTAACGTTACAAAAATATAGACATACAAATAGTATGATATTATATTTTTT